>PVJS01022533.1:0-30436 GCA_004027185.1 Glis glis
ACGTGGAGAGTCAGAGGAACCAGTAGCTGGTCGAACGGTCTAAGAGCTGGAGTCTTAGGATCGGAGCAACCACTAATTCAGTCCCAGTCCAAGACGTGAAGATCAGGAAGCTCTTCGGAGAAACGATGGTGAAGTTTCAGTTCCAAGAGCTGGAGGCTGAGAAGATCAAGAAGCTCTTCAGAGAAAGGTGAAGCCGGCGGCCAACGATCTCAGGCGAGAGCAGATGCGTTTTCCTCGGAAAGAGTCGCACGCACTCTACGCGGCTTCTCCCTCTTTTATCTAAGTCCGCACCTATCAGAATCCTGCTGCCTACATTCAGGGCAGGGCTTTCTGTTTAATCTGCTGTTACACACCCAAAATCACATGATCTTGGGTGTGTCATGATCAGGTCAAGTTGACAACCTAGATTGACTATCACAATGGACTATACAAAAAATTGATTAAATAGTACAAAACAGAATAAGTCTCACAAAATAATCTTTCTGACATCAACTCAATGGTTTAATGGCTTAACAGAGTTTTTTTAGGTTCAAAATAAGGTCATCAATAACGTTAAACTGATTTAATCAGAGAACCAATCCCATATCTCAGTGTTAAGCTCTCTCCTCTTATTCTCAATCCCCAAACCAATTCTGGTAACACTGTCATTGCATACATATATTCAGGAAAGTAGAGCTACTACCATTAAGTTGGGATTCATAATCACACACAGAGAGGAATCCAAAGAAATACGGAGTGGGCTAGGGTACTCAATGTTTGGAAAGCTTAGAAAGATACTTAGACACAAATTTACTAAGGACTTCATCCTGTAGCCCTGGAGTAGAGAAACTGGAGCTCATGGAGTATTACAGAGAGAATAGCTGGTGTCCAGGATCACAGATCAGAAAAAGCCCGAGAATGAGACCTGATCGCCACCACAACCCCTTACAATGACTTTCCGTTTATTTTTGCTCTCCAAATTTCGTACCCTCTGGTTTCATTGGATCACTCAAACCTGGAGCCTCCCAGAATAAGTCGCTCTGGAAAACACCAGAGTGGACTAGCGGCTGTGCTTAGTTCACAGAGTGGACAGCTGGGCCAGATCTGTCATTCTGTGGATCTGTAGTCTTCCTCCCCGGGTGGGGGAAGATGAAGGAAAAAGCCAGAGATGGAGAAAAAAGAGACGCCAATGGCATTAATTTTAGTCAACTAAGAATTTCTAGAATATGCATCTTAAAAAGATGTTCTGCTGTGTGTGGTGGAGCATGCCTGTAATCTCAGTACTTGCAAGGCTGAAACAGGAGGATCGCAGGTTCGAGGCCAACGTCCACAACTTAGCCAGACCCTGATTCAAAATAAAAAGGAAAAGGGCTAGGAGTATAACTCAGAGGTAGAATGCCCTTAAGTTCAGTTCCAAGCACCAAAATAAATTATTTTTCCAATGAGTTGCTGAAAGGTAAACATGTATAGAAATAATCTGTGCTTTGCAAAATTGCCGTAAAGTTAATAACAATTTTTGTTTTGGAAAGCATTTCCACAACTGAAACAAGTCTGAAGAATATATTTATTTTGAGATGAGAGTTTTCAGTGGTTATATAATACTGTATTGGAAATAAATATATGTATTGTAAGTTGAATGAAAGAGAAATTATTATTTATGATACAGAATGGCTATTGAGAAAAATTTAAATTTATATATCTGGAAGTGCTGAGTGATAAAGACCTACCAAATTTTACATAAATCGCAGGCATTGTTAGAATGTAAGTGTGAGGTTTTATTTTATATTAATATCATTTATCCTGATCACTATTTTATTTTTTCTATGCATTACATATATTTATTTCATAAGTGAATATCAGTGAGACTTTACATAGCTACAAAACCTTTCCTTGCTTCTCATGCTTATCCTATAAAATGGGGAGTAAATATTTATAAGACTTTTTGAGGCATGCCTGGCATGTTTTAGGTCTTACTATTAGGAATAGCATTAATATGAGTATTATAATTAATCCTTGTTTCTTGATGATGAGAACACTAGAATCTATACTTAAAGAATGCAAGTTGCACTCATGAAATATTCAAAATTCAAATGCAATAAAGAAGACGAGAACTTTTCCAAAGATTTTGTCAGAATTTCTACCAGAAACGTAGGATACTCAGCCTGGGAAATTTGAGAAGAGTTAATAGAGAGACCTTGTGTGGGAGAAAGGGCTAGAACCAGCAGGGAATGATTTCCATGCACAGGCCTAAAATGATGGCAAGGCTACTTGACAGACATTGCAATTTTCCCCACACACAGAAGTAGGTGAAGTCCACTGCAAACCTAGAGAGAGGAAAGTGAGAGAATAAATAATTAGACTCATTCTCTTCCCTATCTTTGATTTCCTGCTAGTACTGCTTATTAATTGAATCCACAATTTACCCAAAAGACAAGGGAACGGTTAACTCGATGAATATTGCTCAGTTGCTGGAACTTACAACAGGGGAAAAGGTGTTGATATGGTCTCCAGGGACCAATAGTTGTCATCTGGAACACGTCGTAAAGTGATCCTCTGATTAATGCTGGTCTGGAAAGGCCACCTTAATCATATCTAAACATTAGTCAAATATTAATGACTACATTGGATTACATTTAATAAACTGGGAAGAAAAGGTAAAAATATTCTGTGCTTTTGTATCAGGAAAAATGGTATTTGTTTTAGATTAGGAAAACAAGCTGTGGTTTAATGACATTTATACATAAATGTTGAGACATAAATGTTTGTGTTAAAAAAAAAACATTTGTAATTTATTGCCTGTGGATGTCTGTGGGTGTTTTCTATTTTAAAGTTTGTCTTTTTTGCAATGAATCAAGTTGGTATATTTAGAAAATCAATTCAAGATTAACCAGATGATAACGTTTAGTATAAAATTTTTGTTTGTGTGGTACTGGGGATTGAACTTGGGGTGTTCTACCTCTTAGCTATACTCTCAGCCTTCAGAACACAATTTATTTTGAAACTGGTTTTGTTAAGTTACCTCACACTGGCCTCAAAACTCAAACCTGTGGTCCTCCTGTCTCAGCCTGTGCCTAGCGACACTTAGTATAATTATTGAAATAAATGATATATAACAAGCATTTTAATAGTTATCTATCAACATTATTTTACACTATCCTTTGGATTTCAAAAACCATTATTCAGGGTGACATTATGCTTTCTGTACATTTCTTTTACTTAGTACTTACATTGGTGCAGTATAGTTTCACATCATAATGTAGTTCATAGTCATAGTGACATACATGTGCATGGCCCTTGCTGAGCGTCCCCCCAGCTCCTTCCCCATTCCCCCTTCCCCATACAGTATATTGAGATTGGCATTCGTGTTTTCACATATGTACATAATGTCAGTGGAAGTGTTTCCTTCATTAATTCCCCATGCATTGTTCCATATTTTGACTGTGCATTTCTATTTAATGTTAATTAAAATATCAATTTAAAAATTGTGCTGCAGTACAATTCACAATAGCCAGATTATGGAACCAACCCAGGTGTCCATCAACAGATGAGTGGATTACAAAATTATGGAATATACACACAATGGAATTCTACTCAATCGAGAAGAATAAAATTATGTCATTTGCAGGAAAGTGGATGGACATGGAGAACATTATGCTAAGTGAGATTAGCCAGTCACAGACAGTGAAGGGCCATATATTTTCTCTCATATGCAGAAGTTAGGGAGTAATAGGCATACCAGAAGGACTTCAGATAAAGGAGGAGAAACTCCAGTGTAGCCAGAGGGGAGAGGGAGGATCAATGAAGGATTCACTTCCACTGACATTATGTACATATGTGAGAATACCAAGGCCAATCTCAATGTCTTGTATGGGGAAGGGAGGAGTGGGGAGGGAGCTGGGGAAGCCCACCAAGTGCTGTGTGCATGAATGTCACTATCACTATGAACTACATTGTTATGTGAGACTACAATGCACCAATACAAGTATAAAAATAAAAAATAATACACCTCAAAATAAATAAATATATTGTATCTATTCTTACAAATAATGAAACTTATTTAAAAGTTTGCTCTGTGTGCACAAGTATAAGATTAACGTACTAAATGTGTTAATGAAATTTATCCAACTAGCAATTAATGTAGGTAAGTAAAATACATTGAAGCTCAGTTAGCAAAGATTAAATTCAATTATAAAATAATGTTTAGAGCGAATCGATTGAATCGTTCTCATCTCCTCCTCTTCTCTTTCTACCATGCCCACTATACCAAATCCTAACCATTCATTACCCCAAAACGTATATTCTTTCTTTATTGAGGTTTGTGTTCAAGCAGTGTGGGAGAAAAAACAGAGCTGATTCCTCCTCAAAGAACTAGCTCTAAAATCAAACAGGCTTTAAATATGAATAACTTTTGTTTACCTGCTTTACTGCTTATAACGCCCAGTTTTCTTAACAGGCATAACAAAGCTGCATGCTGATTTTCTAGCCTATATACAATGCCCTTCTTCTCAACTTCAGTCGATGACTTTAAATGTGATCTATTTATAGAGAAGATACTAGAATTCATTAGGTCTAAAGGCACTCGAAGTCTGTTCCCTTTCCACTTTCCAGATAAAAATTAGTCTTTTGCCCCAAGGGGGAAAATAAAATCCAAAATCTTTAGAAGTCACCTCTCTTCAATACATTTCAATCAACATTGTGAATATTCAAAAGCCCTAACTAGGATAAACCTCTTGAACTGACATATTTCAGACAACAAACATCTTTTCAAGTTCATTCAAGAAAATAAAGAATGCCCTGGGCTACCTCTCTGTAGCACTGTGCAGAGGACCAAGCCTTTAACACATGGGCCTTTGGGAGCCATTCCAAATCCAAAAAATAGCCACTGTTATCTTCACAAGACAGAACCCCAGGGATGTGGATGCACAGTGAGAGGGCTATGGGAGAACACAGAAGACAACCATCTATAAGCCCGGGAGGCAGGCCTCAGAGAAAACACCCTGTCAGCACCTTGCCCTTGGACGTCCAGACTCCTGAAATGTGAGAAAACACATTGTTGTTGTATAAGACACTCAGTAATCCAAAGGAGAAAAACAAGAAAAAGAAAAAAAAATCAATCCAAAGAAAGGGGAAATAAAGAAGGATCTATAAAGAGTCCAAATATTCTGATATGAGGTAGTAAAAATGTATTATCTACCCACTCAATTAAATTTTATAGTTAAATGACAGTAAAAATAGATATTATTTATAGGAGACACAGATAACAAGGACACTGAATCTTTTCTAATATGAGCTAGAAAATTAGATATTAATCTCAATGAGATAACTGAAGCTTGTACCCTTTCAATAATTTAAGCCACACATAAATACTTCCTGACTTAAATTAAAAATGGAAATTTAAAAAAATACTTATATTTTAGTCTGCACAAATACAAACACTTGAAATATTGCTCTATCTTACAGGTGATTTTATAGTGTTAAATAAACACTATTATTAGAAAATAAGACATATGAAAATATGTGAAATTAATGTCTAAAATTGTAAAGATAACAATAAATGAAACAAGAAATATAACAAAAAGAAATAATAAGATACAATCAGGCATTGATAAAGAACAACATATATTTATGTATATATACATATATATATGTTTGTAT
This sequence comes from Glis glis, assembly GCA_004027185.1. NCBI lineage: Eukaryota > Metazoa > Chordata > Mammalia > Rodentia > Gliridae > Glis > Glis glis. The sequence goes on from PVJS01022533.1 coordinate 5,635, forward strand.
ATATATCAGCAAAGACTAAAATTTTTTTACATTTTTTAACTTATTTTCAAATAGCTAGACTTGCTTGTAAGCATGTCTTATGTCTTTATTTTAACGGTTTGTCACCTGAATATATAACAAAATATTGACCTAAGCTGGATTTGATCTTGGGCTGAAGTCTCCCATGACACTGGGACAATAGATGTGGATGTTCACATTCTGAGAAAAGAAAAGTAAAAGAAATATAGCAATAAGTGTTTTAAATGAATAATACCAAAGTGTATTTGTAATTTTATAGAGCATCTTTAATCTACCAATCAATGTATTAATTGATGCATTAAACCAATCAATGCATTTATTATCACTGAGCATGAAATAGTCATATTTCAATTTTTCATTGAATTTTAAATAGCACTCATTGGATCTTAAGAAAACGTATAATACTAAACCAATATATGTGATAATACATGTAGATTAGTGAAAAGATCACTGATACAGTGTTCAAAACTAATCATATTTCCACCAGTTATTAACTATGATAATAAGGGTAAATCAGTTTCTCTTTTTTTTCATTTTTTTCTTTTGTGGTACTGGGGATTGAACTCAGAAGCAATCTACATTTCAGCTACACCTGCAGACCTATTTTATTTTTTATGTTGAAGCAGGGTCTTGCTAGGTTGCTGAGAGTCTCACTAAGTTGTATACGCTGGCTGTGAACATGCGATCCTCCTGTGTCAGTCTCCCAAGTACTGGGACTACAGGGGTGCATCGCCATGGTTGGCTGAATCAGTTTCTCAATTGCATTGAGGGTACTTACTTACCTATAAAATTTGAGTAATAAAATCCATTCTGCTTCTCAGAATTGTGTTTATTTATACTGATAATACATTGGGAAACCATTTATAACTTGGAAAAAAGATGAATAAATTGTGTTCTCTCTATTTACTCAATGTTTGACTAATAAGTAAAATGTAAGTTTTTAAAATTGTGATAAAAATCATAGGGGATTTATTGTGATCATTTTCTAACAATATGATTAACATCAAACAAACAACCAAAAAACGCTGAAAAATATCCTTGGCTCTATAAGTGGGGGAAGTTTTTTTTTTTTTACTTTCTTTTTTTTGTTTGTTTGTTTTGCGGTACTGGGGACCCCCGGCCCTATTTTTTAATACTTTATTTTGAAACCGGGTCTCATGAAGTTGCGGAGGGCCTCACTAAGTAGAGAGAGAGAGAGAGAGAGAGAGAGGGAGAGAACTGAGGCTGGCCATGAACCCGGATCCTCTGGTCTCCGCCTCCCAAAGTACTGGGATTACAAGCGTGCTCCACCACGCCCGGCTTTACTTTCTTTTTTATTATGCAAGGGTGAAAGTTGACTATAAATATGGATCAAAAAGCAGCAATCATGGGGTAATTTATATTCATCAATTTATTCATTATGTCTTAACAATAAATTTATCATGAGGGTCTATTGTATACTTTAATGGTATTCTATTTGGTAGATATAAAAACACAAAACAAATTCTGCCTCCTTGAAGTTTATATTCTAGTGGAACAAGATGAGCAATAAACACAAGAACAAGAAGACAGTGTGTCAGTTGAGATGGGGATTTGGAGAAAGCACAGCAAAGAAATGGAGATAAAGTTGATAGGATAGATCAAGAGCCCAAATTACCCTCACTTTTTTTTTTTTTTTTGTACTGGAGGTTGAACCCAGGGGCATTCTACCTCTGAGCTATACCCCCAGCACCATTTTATTTTTTATTTGGAAGCAGGCTCTCCCTAAGTTGCTGAGGATCTTGCTAAATTGTGGAGGCTGGCCTTGAACCTGCAATCCTCTATCTCAGTCTCTCAAGTACTAGGATTACAGGTGTGCATTACAATGCCTGGCTATCACCCTCACTTTTAAGGTGACATCTAATCAGAGTCCTGAAGGAAGTGAGGGGCACTTGTTTGACAATATGTAGGAAGGATGTTGAAGGCAGAGAAAACATTGAAGGAAGATGGGAGATGGTATCATGCAGGGTCAAAAATCCTTTTTTTAATTTTTTTTCCTGTAAGAATGCTTTCACTGTCCATTATTTTCACGCAACCTTTCTAATCACACTGTGATGGTTAATTCCATGTGTCAACTTGATTTGAACATGGTCTATCCATGTTTTTGTTTTTTTTTTTTTGGCGGTACCGGGGATTGAACGCAGGGGCGTTCTACCTCCGCGCTACACCCCCGGCCCTATTTTTCATACTTTATTTTGAAACCGGGTCTCACGAAGTTGCGGAGGGCCTCACTAAGTAGAGAGAGAGAGAGAGAAAGAGAGCGCAAGCAAGAGAGCTGAGGCTGGCCGCGAACCCGGATCCTCCGGTCTCCGCCTCCCAAAGTACTGGGATTACAAGCGCGCGCCACCACACCTGGCTTATCCATGTTTGATGGGCCATGCTTGATATTTGGACAACCATTCTGTATATGACTGTGAGGGTGTTTTAGTATGAGATTAACATCTGTCATGGTAGACTGAGTAAAACTCACTGTCCTCCTTCCTGTGGGTGGCTCTCATCCAATAAGTTAAAGGCCCTAATAGAGCAAAAACACTGACTGTCCCTCAGGTAACAGGGAATTCCTCCTGCTCCTGACAGAACTGGAGCATCTGTCTTTTCTAGCCAGTGGACTCACTGAAACACTGACTCTTGTTGTTTCTCAAAAGTCCTGGCTTTCAAACTCTATCTTACAATATCATTTCCTTTGTTTCTCAGGCCTTCAGACACAGACTGGAACTATATGTTCAAGTTCTTCTGGGTCTCCAGTTTGCCAAATGACCATCTTAGGATTTCTCAGACTCCATAATTGTGTGGGTCAATTCCTTATAATAGATGTCTTTTTTTTTTTTTCTTTGCGATACCGGGGATTGAACGCAAGGGCGTTCTACCTCTGCGCTACGCCCCCGGCCCTATTTTTTTATACTTTATTTTGAAACTGGGTCTCACGAAGTTGCGGAGGGCCTCACTAAGTAGAGAGAGAGAGAGAGAGAGAGAGAGAGAGGAACAGGTAGAGAGAGAGCGAGAGAGCTGAGGCTGGCCGCGAACCCGGATCCTCCGGTCTCCGCCTCCCAAAGTACTGGGATTACAAGCACGCGCCACCACGCCCGGCTATAATAGATGTCTTGAAAAGGAGGAGGAGGAGGAGGAGGAGGGAGAATGTATAGTGTGTTCAGTGAATAATATATAATAAACAATGATTTGGTGGTTTATGGCACTTTAGAACATTCTTGGCAAGTTAATTTATTGAGCTCTCCATGTTGCTGAACAAAAAGAGGAAAGAAAATTAGAAGCTCAGGGGTTCAGATTCCCAGATCAAGTGCCACATATATGATCTGAGAACTTCCGTGTGTGCACTGAAGGAGACCCACAACATCACTGTGAACCTGTCAGAGTAAGAGTAACAGAGATCAGAGGACTAAGGGAGGTTTAGCTCAGGTTGATCTCACAGTGGGCCCAGTGGATCACATACCCCATCCTGTGTTTCATCTTCAGTTCCAAAATGTAAAATTGGAAGAACTATATATTCAGAAGTGGGCAGGTTCTTCATATATACACTGACCTGTGAAGCAAGAACTGTTATACTGTTATAGTAAGAAAATCCAGGTGAAAGCTATTAGAACTGCCTTCAACAAGGAGAACACTAAACCCAAGCAATAACACATTCCTGGAGAAATTTCAGTGTTCAGTGCCAGCAGCAAGGACTGCACAGGTATAGAGGTCATGATTCACACCACGTCCCACTCACTCTCCTACTTGGTCCATGCAGAAGACAAAAAAGATTTTGGAGAATGATGAATCTTGCATGGATTTTCACCAGATGGCCACTCCAGTTTCATCACTATAGCAGATATAGGTGCATGGCTTGGTCAAATAAATAAACCTCCTAGTACCAAGTATGCAGCTATTGATCTGGCAAATGCATTTTTCTTCATATCTGTCCATAAACTCACAGGAAGCAGTTTGTTTTCAGTTGACAAAGCCAGCAGTACCCCTGCAGAGGCATATCAATCTAACCACAGAGGTGTATCAGCTCTCCAACCATATGTCATAATTTAGTTCCCAGGGAGCGTGAGCACCTTTCCTTCCCAGAACTATTATGCGGTTCCATTACACTGATGATATTATGCTGATTAGACCTAGTTAGCAAGAAGATGCAACTATTCTAGAATTATCAGTAAGAAAATTATATGACAGGAAGTGGAAAATAAATCCAACAAAAATCCAGGGGTTTCTTTCACCTCTAAAACTCCTAAGGGTCCAGTAGGATCAGACATGTCACGATATCCCTTCTAAAGTGAATAAGTTGTTGCATCTGGTATGTCTGACTAACTAAAAAGGCAGAAAGTTAGTGGGGAATTTTTTTTCATTTTGGAGGCAACATATTCCTCATTTGGATGTGCTACTTTGGCCCATGAGTAACTCAAAAGCTGCCAATTTTGGGGATGGGAGCTGAGAAAAAGAGAAATTTCCCCAACAGGTCCAGATTTCTCTGAAAGCAGATCTGTCACTTGGATGATACGATTCAGCGAATCCAATGGTACTTGAATCATAGTAGCAAATGGAGATGTTGATCACAGACTTTGACAGATTCCTGTAAGTAAATCACACTGCAGATCCTTTTAGAATCTTGGAGCAAAACATTATAATTATCCTCAGATAACTATTCTACTTTTGAAAAACACTTCTTGACCTGCCAGTTGGATTTAATAGATTCTGAACACTTAACCTCAGGCCACCATGGTTATAAGTTACCATGTTGTTATGGCTCCAGCCAGCGAGAATAAGACCCCAGACCGAATTAAAGTAGATAGGTCTCACTTTATTGCAAGTTTGAACTTGGACCCAAGCTCACCTGTTTCACAAGTGTCAGCCTGGGCCCTGATATGGAGGAAAAAAGGGTTTATATACTGTATTCAAACATCCCCCCAGTCATGATGTATCGCAACAGTTTCTCAGCCTTGACATTTATAAGTTAAACATTTTATTCATAGCCGGCACACAGTGAGCAGGCACAGTGAACAGGACACAGGGAGATAACGGAAGGGGGTTCAGAGGAGTCTTGTAGAAGTCTCCTTATCTTGTGTGAAACTAGTAAGTTTCCATCTCTCACCCTGCTATTTTTTAAGTTTCAAACATCACATTCTCAAAGCTCTCATCACAGCTTTACAACATGGATTCTTAAACTGAAAATGGAGTTACAAATGTTCATAAGCAAGTGGTCTTACAGAAGTCAAGTCTTAATTCTAACACTACACTTTAATATGAAGTCTTATTACATTAAAATTCATAATATTCTAATAAACTACACCATCACAATGTGAACTCAGTTGCCCACTGTCCATTGGGTGTTATCTGATCCACCAACTTTTTACCAAGTCATAAAGTTGGGTGTGCACAGAATCATTGCATCATTAAATGGAAGTGTGTGTGTGTGTGTGTGTGTGTGTGTGTGTGTGTGTGTGTATACACATAATCATCAGGCTTGAGCAGGTCCCAAATATACAAATATGTTACATGACGTGATCCAAATGTCCACAGTTCCCACTCTTGCTACACTGCTTTGTCTTTCTCCCAACTTCCCAACTGCATCTATAGCAAGGAGTACCCTATAAGCAAGCAGTTGATGGAGGAAGAGGACTCAGGCTTGGTTTACAGATGGTTTTTCAAACACAAACAAAAATTAAACAGCTGTAATAATGAAATTCTTGGACATTCACAAATGACAGTGGTGAAGCAAAATCCCTCTAGTGGCAGAACTTTAGCCAGGATATGAAGTAGTGCAATTTGTGTAGGAGAAATGACCAGGTATGAATATATGCCGATTCATGGGCTGTGGCCAATGGTGTGGATGCATGATCAGAGACTTAGGGGGAATGTGATCGGAAGATTGGTGACAGGAAAAAAGTGTGTGAATACACTTCTCTGAATGTGCAGAAATCAGAAAGATATTTGTATTTTATGTGAATGCTCACCAAAGGGTGAACTAAGTAGAGGAAGTTTTTACTAATCAAATGGATAGGATGACCAATTCTATGGACACCAGTCAGCCTCTTTCCCCAGCTACCCTTGTCATCATCCAGTGGGTGCAAAGTGGCCATGGTGGTAAGATGGAAGTTATGCACGGGCTCAAAGATACAGACTTCCACTCACCAAGACTGACTGATTGGTCTATGAAAGTGCTAAGCGCACAATCTGCCAGCCGCAGAGACCACCAGAGTCCCCAGTGGCACACCATTCCCTGGGGTGATGAGTCAGATACCTGGTGGCAGGTTGATTATTTCCGACTACTTCCATCATGGAAGGAGTGGAATTGTATTCTAATTGGACAAGAAATTACAGACATGGATATGGATTTGTATTCCCTGCATGCAATGTTTCTGTGTAAACCACGATCTGTGGATTTAGAGCCCACAGGTTTCTTATATATCATGAGAGTTTCCTATATAGCATTGGTTTAATTACTTAATAGCAAATGAGGTCCAGCAGTGAGCCCGTGCTCATGGAATTCACTGGTCTTACCATTCTGAAACAACAGACTTGATTGAATGGTGAAATGGATTTTTTTTCAGTGTTGGGTATTGAATCCAGAGCCTGAGGCACACCAGGCAAAAGCTCTACCACTGAGCTGTACTTATAGTCCTGGAATGACCCGTTGATGATTCAGTTACAGTGCCAGCTAAGTGGCAGTACCTTGGGTGGCTGGAGCAAGGTTCTCCAGAAAATTATATATGCTCAGAATAAGCGTCAATTATTTCCTACTGTTCTCCCCATTGTCAGGATTCATGAGTCCAGGACGTAAAGGGTAGAAACGTGAATGGTACCAACAATATTACCTCTAGTGATCCACTAGCAAACCTTTTGCTCCATGTTCTGCCACCTTATCTTCTGCTGGAGTAGATGTCTTAGATTAAAAGGAAGAATGCTTCCGCCAGATGACAAAGCACTGATTTCATTGACATGGATGTAAAGGTGTAAAGGCAGCTCCCTGATCATTTTAGGCTCCTCATGTCTCTGAATAAACAGAGACAGAAGTTACTGCGCTGGCTCAGGTGATCAATCCTAACTACCAAAGGGAACTTGGACTAGAATTCCACAGGGCATGGAAGGAAGAGGGTATGTGGAATACAGGACATCCCTCAGTGATCTTGCTATTATTTTATTTTGAGATTAAGTGCAGTTTAAGTAGATGTGTATGGGTGCCATGTTGACAATGGGTGGACTTGTGATGGTTAATCCTAGTTGTCAATGTGAATGGGCTACAGGTACCCACATATTTAGTCCGACACCACTCTTAGTGTGTCTGTGATGGTGGTTTTAGATGAGATTAACATTTGAATCATTAGGCTGACTAATGCCTAATATGTGGGGTCCCCACCCAATCAATTGAAAGCCTAAATAAAACACAAAGATAGACCCTCCTGTAAGAAAGAATTCCTCCTGCCTAACTACATGGAACTGGAACAGTGGATTATTTATGTCTTCATACTCACACTAAAATAACACGTCTTTGGATCTCCTGCCTGCTGGCTGTGGGCTAGCTCTTACACTCTTTACTCTTCAAGTTCTCTGGCTATGACAAATAAGACTACAATTAACCAGTGACCGCAGTGGTCTCCAGCTTGCAGACTACAGGTCATGGGACTTCTCATCCTACATAATTATGTGAGCCAATTTCTGGAGAATCCTAATATGCACAGGTTATTACAAATTAATATATGAAATTCCTCTTCATTCTAATAGATTACAGTATAATAGCAGATACTACAAGTCAAAAATATCATAATAAAATGTTATAAAATGCAATTAAACTTGCTTAATGCACATGGAGAAAACTGAAGACTCTGTGAACCATTCCAGGATGATTTGGTGTGGGGCAGAGGTTCAGAGACTAGTTAAGATTTTATGTGATAGCCGGGCGTGGTGGCGCATGCTTGTAATCCCAGTACTTTGGGAGGCGGAGACCGGAGGATCCGGGTTCGCGGCCAGCCTCAGCTCTCTCTCTCTCTCTCTCTCTCTCTCTCTCTCTACTTAGTGAGGCCCTCCGCAACTTCGTGAGACCCGGTTTCAAAATAAAGTATAAAAATAGGGCCGGGGGTGTAGCTCGGAGGTAGAATGCCCCTGGGTTCAATCCCTGGTACCGCAAAAAAAAAAAAGAAAAAAAAAGATTTTATGTATATTGTATTCTCACTGTAGAATGTCATCAGCCAATGAAATGCAATATAAATTTTAAAGACAAGAAGTACTGTATGCATGCAAATGTTCAAGAAAATCATGGTGGGTTATGAATACTGAACCCCTTAGTATAGTTGGAATATAGGATGTATGTCAGAGGATAAGGAGGGATAAAAAATTATACATTGAGCTGAAGTTGGGGAAGGCTTAGAGTTCCCTAACGAAAGTGTGAGATTTCTCTGAGCCTTAGATAAGCCATTTCAGATTTTGAAGAGAGAAATGATAAGATCATTGATATGTGGTGATACTTCAGTGCAAGAGAGACTCAGACTATTGCAATCCAAATAATAGTGGAGGGCGAGTGAACTAAAGAAAAAATTGTGAGAATGGGAATGTCACAGCAGGATTGAGAAACACTTTGGGGATAATAAAGGTAATTTTCAAAGGGGAAACAAAGCCACAGAGGGAAATGGGCTGTTTAGTCATTTGTACAATACGCTTTGTGATGTGAGTCAGTTTGCATTGGTTTTAAAAACCACAACTGCATGGAACTTTGGAAAATGAGTAGAGGACATCAGCATTCCATACCATTAGAGAAGATCACGTCAATACTGCTTTATTTCTACTTTTATTAAATTAGAAGTTGAAGGGTTGATGAAACTCTAATATGTTTTAACTTCAGTGGAGTATCATTGCCTCACAAGCTAACTTTTGAATAATTAATTTGATTCAAGTTGCCTATGAATATGATTACAGAGTGTAACTGTGGTGAAGAACAACAAATCAAACATAACTCATACATTTTTGCATATCTAATTCTGGGATATTGCCACAGATCTAGTTAAATGTGAATTGAAAAAAAAATGTGAATTTTTTCGGTTATAACTTCTTTAAATATAAAGGCACCTCTATTGGTGCATTGTAGTTATACCTCATAGTGAGGTTCAAAACGATACAAACATACATGCATATAACATTTGGTGTAATTCCCTTGCATCCCACCCCATTCCTCTCCTTGTACATGTCCATGATATTGGTAGTGATGCCTTCATATATATGGACATAGAATTATTTGAACTACTTCCTTCACCAAGTCTCCCATTTTCCCTCCTCAAGTCCCTCCCCCAATCACCACTATTCTACTGGTCTCTCTCCTCATTTATCTGAAGTCCTTTTTGTTTCCTATTTTTTCTCCAGCTTCTACATATGAGAGAAAATATATGACCCTTGGATTTCTGAGGCTAGCTGATCTCACTTAGCATAATATTCTCCAGTTCTATCCATTTTCCTGAAAGTAACATAATTTCGTTCTTCTTTATGGCTGAGTAAAATTCCATTGTGTGTATACACCACATTTTCTTTATCCATTCATTTGTTGATAGACACCTAGGATGGTTCCATTATTTACCTATTGTGAATTGTGCTACTATGAACATCAATATGCATGTATCATTATAGCCCATTCATTTGTTGATGGACACCTAGGTTGGTTCCATTATTTATCTATTGTGAATTGTGCTACTATAAACATGAATATGCATGTATCACTATAGCATTCAGACTTTAATTATTTGGAGAAATGATTTATTTTAATTACTCCTTAGAAAATCACTAATAAATACCAATGTTGTTTTTTCAAAAGGTGATAAAAATTAATTAAAATGTCAATGCATACTTCAAGATGTTAATGATAAACATATATTTAGTACTTAATCATTGAAATCGGCAAATATATAAATTAGATATGTAAAATATAGCATTTCTCTTGCATTCTATGTATTTGCTACATACTCATCCAAAATTGCATTTCTAAAATTTATCAAATTTTCATAGATAATTTCAATAAGGATCACATACAAGTATATGAAAAACTTTATGCTTCAGCATATTTATAAATTAAAAGTTGGACAGTGTTAAAATTATTTTTTGATTAACTTAGAAGTAATTGTGACCAAGAAGAAAATGGTTGGGATACCAGATTTCCAAGTGCTAGATAGTTCCTGGTGACTAAAAGAGAACAAAATGCACTGGAAATACCCAAAATATATTTCCAAGAAGCAGGTAACACCTTTATTGGTTTTTTTTTTCTTTGTGTGGTACTCAGAAAGCATGAAGCCAGATGAATGATTCCAGATATTTTGATATTTCTGTAACCAATCCCAGAGGGTGCTAAGGTGAGAACAGAAAAGAAGAAAAAGGGAACAATACTCTTTGAGTTTATGGCTTCCAGTCCTATACCAAATAATGCAATTTTAAATTCAATTTAAAACTCCTGACTCTCATCTTCAAGGTCCTGAAAAGTCAAGCCCTTGACACCCACGTGACGATTTTCACCCCACGGTCTTTGATCCACTGACTCACAGTTATCTATCCCAAGGTTACTCTTAAAGAAACTGACTAAAGGAAATATCTTTATTGCAGTTAAGTGATAAAACTTTCAACAGATTTTTCTTCTCCATCTTCCGATATTCATTGGAAATTGATGTAAGCCTGGATCCAGTATTCTCTCATTTTTCTTGTTTTTTTGCTTTGTTTGGTTTAAAGAAAAAGGAGACTCACAGTTATAGACATTTAGTTAAGGTATTTAATAATGCAGGTCATCACTGGTATCCTTCCTTAGGTCATCCATAGTGTCTCAATGTATACTTTTCTAATGGACACTTCAAAGCACCCACTTCAATTGTGAAATCTCACATTTTCTTATTTCTGTTCCATTCATCATTTGGTCACCAACTCAATAATTTTTGTTTGTTTGTTTTATTTTCTATTAGGACCTAAGGCATAGAGTAGAGATTGGAAATAAAATGATCAGAAAAAAAAACAAGTTCTACCTCTAGTGGTAGATATATTAACTCTAGTAAAATTAGTAGTAACAGATTCAGTGTTTGCCAATAAGATTTCTTGAAAGTAGGCATCACCAGGTAGACATTATCAATTTTATTGTGAAATGGCAATTTAAGGCAACAATTGGAAGAGTGAAGGTCTGAAAACAAAACAGCATTTTGTTTGATGAATTTCAACACTTGATATATTAATTTGGTTCCTCCCAGAAGCAGTGACCACATGTATTAACCATGGAAAGTACTTTTACAAGTTTGAAGTAAGATTAATAGTGTATTTTATTAAATATATTTCTCAGCAGACACATAAAAGAGAAATAAAATTATAAAAATTCCCAGGAGATATAAAGAAAAAGTACATAAAAGATACAGTAGCACAAATCCATAGGCTGTTTTCTCAAAATAGCCTAAAAACTGGTAAATTTGCATCTAGCATGCATATGTTTATAAAAAGAGCCCAAGATTGGGAAATAGCTGATCTCATTGAATAATATAATTTTTTGTGTACATAGCATATGAAAAGGATCAAAAAACTAATAAAATTTGAGAAATTATATAAATCATTCTTATATTTGCTTGTTCTAATTCTATTAAGACCACAATATTGTTCCATGAATTGACATTTCAGGAGCTGACAAAATTGCACAGAATGATTGGAGATAATATATAGCCAGGAGAAAAATAAATAGTTTTTAGCCACAGGAAGATGTCTAACAATGTAAGTGTTGTGTGGTGTTGGTGATTGTAGTGACATAACTGAGCAAAGGCTCAGCCATTGGGTGACAGTGCCCTCGGATGTTAGCATGAAGACCTCCCTTCTCACCCAGCCAATGAGTGGCTTGGCAGGAATACTGACACATCCACTCCCCAGGGACACTGGGGTCTTCTGATGTTGGGTGGCTTTGGGTCAAGGCCCCCTCAAAGCCTTGCTGAGCTCTAAGATTTGCAGTGTGGTTTCAGATGCTTGTAACGCAACCTTCCCTCCCTCTTTTTTCTTTAACCTGAGTCAAAACTGCATCAAGATGTGAGGGTTTTCTTCCCCTTCTCTCACCCCTTCATCTTCCTGTCAATCATTCTTCCTAAATAATTTCTTGCAGGGTTAATCCTGTTTGGGCTTCTGCTTTTCAAAAGACCCAACCAAACTTATGATGTGACTAAAATTAGAAAACTATTGATTTTTTTCAGATTTCTTACCTTTTTTTTTAAATACGTTTACTGGTGCATTGTAGTCTAACATCATACTGTAGATCATAGAGATAGTGGCATACGTACACACAGCGCTTTGGTGGGCTTTCTTTTCAATGACTCCTTTGAATTACCATTTCAGAACAAAAACATGTAGAAAAGGAACTAGTCCTTAAGAAATGTATCAACTTTGCGATATTATTTCAAAGAATAATATTGGTTTCCTATTGGTTCTTCTGTACCACATTTTTTTTTGTCCTTGTTTTTGGATACAACACAGAAAACAGAAGCTAAGAAAATGAGTTACGACTTTCCCTGTAAGTGTTCAGAGGGAGGAAAAAACCAAACCAAGCAAAAATAGAGTAAAATAAAATGTTTTTGGAAGGAGAACAAAGCATTGCCCCCTCTGCAGAAAGGGGAATACATTGAGATCTACAGGGCCTGAGGAGGGGCGCTGGCATTGGAGAGGCCTACTAAAGGTTTCTCCATCAGTACTTGGAAAAATAAATAGCATATTCGCATATTGTTCAAACACTGGTTATCAAACCCATATTTGCCTAAATCTTTTTACTAGAACATTAATTTCAGGGAAAGTCAGCAAGATCGAGTTTCTCCTCAGAAGCATAGCATTGTGAAATTCTCAGTTTCCCCTCATAATCATCTCACAGTAACTTAAGCTAAATTTAAGCCTCTTTGTTACAGATAAAAGTCATTATACATAATCTTCTTAGTCTGTTTGGAATGCTCTTTAGCATAATAATGATAATAATGATAAAAATTATTTCTATTTATTTGTCAAGAAGCAAACATTACTAATTAAAATTGCTTTAAGCTATTAATTAACATACGAATCATTCATTAGTAAGGATGAACTAGAGATATAACTATTAATTAATTTGTTAAAATGTAACGGGTGGAAAGTTATGAAGAAAATTCAATCACATACAATAAAAAATGGAAGCAGGCAAGGTAAACAAGAATTAATAAATTCTATATTGTCATTAAGAAAAAGATTTGCAGTATTCATACAAAAGAAGTAATGTCAGAAGGAAAAGTGAGGTGGTATAGATCCGATACATACATGTAATTTTGTACCACTGAAAATATTCCTGTGAATTTTTCTTCAAAAAGCATCATCTTGAATCACAATCACTCTACTTTGTTAACACTGTATCGGAGACCTACATAACACATTTAGTTAGTGAGAACCATCTGCGCTCACACAAATGTACACATATGCACATTTGAACCTGTTAAACTCAATTCTCAACTGCTTGCTTCCTCAGTTCATTTGCCCAAAGAACTTTTCATGGCATTTATTAATATGCCACAAAAGAGACTCTTACTTCTCCATACTCGTTGGTGGTGTACATGCTTGAAAATTATAATTATAAAATATTCCATATTCTGTATTTAATAGAAAGCATTTAATGTGAATAAAATTTAAGTCCATATTTATTTAGTAATGCCTGAGAGCATTGTGTTAGATTGGTAAATTTAAAAATCCTATACTAAATATAGTCTTTTGAGGAAATTATCTCCATAATGTTTGTTCTAATTTACAATCTCACCAGGAGTGTATAAGAGTTCCTATTTCCCTACATCGTTGCCAGCATTTATTATTGTTTGTAATCTTATTTATTTATTTATTTAGTTATTCACTTTTTTATTGGGAACTGAATCCAAGGGTGTTCTACCTCTGTGCCATACCCCCAGCCCTATTTTTTCTTCTTTTTGAAACAGGATCTTGTTAAATTGCTAAGGTTGGCCTCAAACCTGGGATCCTCCTTTCTCAAAGGTTATATGTTTTCTCTCATATGTGTAAGCTAAGAAGAAAATAGGACACAAAAGGGACTTCAGATAAGTGAGGAGAATGACCAACAGAATAGTGGAAGGTTATTGAGGGAGGGAACTGGGATGAAGGGAGGGGAATTGAGGAAGGAAACAATACTATGTTTCAAATAATGCTGTGTCCCTATGTGAAGGTACCACTACCAATATCATATGTACAGGGAGGGAGAGGGGAGCGAGGTGGGATGTGGGAGTTAGAATGTTGTCCACCCCCAGATGATGTCCATATCTCTCTGATGTGTGAAGGCCTTAAATGGCAAAGGTAATTAAGGATGTAAATGGAAATAAAGTTATTAATCAGCTGATTTTATCAGAGGGAGATTACCCAGGTGGTCCTAACGTAATCACAGGACATTTTAATGTGGAAGAGGGAAATAGATGAGTGTTTCAGCCAGTATTCTCACTGCTATAATCCAAAGTATACCTGACCACCACAACTTAGAGGAAGGAAGATTTATTTGCTCACAGTTCAGAAGATTTTAGGAGTTCAGTTCATGTTAGGCTCCATGATGGAGCTCAGTGCATTGTCTGGGGAGGAGAGAGAGAGAGAGAGAACAAAGGCTTTCTTCTCACACTAGGGAGATTGGGAGCAAGAGAGAGAGAGCAAGGGGAAGAGGGACCATATATAGTTCCCATTGCCACACCCCCAGGGGCCCCATCCTCAGCAACCAAGCGGCACCTCTAATATGGCTACCTTGCTTCCATGGGGTCTAGGGGGCATTCTAAATACAAATCATAACAAGAAGTCAGAGTGACAGGATGTGATTTGAAAATATCATTGCTGTTTTTGAAGATGGGAAGGGCCAAGCGCCAAGGAGTATGTGCAACCTTGGGAAACTGGAAATAGCAAGAAAACAAATCTTCATCAGACCCTGCCCAAAGAAACAGCCCTGCTGACTTCTTGATCTTAGCCAGCGAGAGCCATTCATATATCTTAATGATAGCACTGTAAACAACTTTGTGCTCATTTTAGCCACTTAGTTTATTTGTTTTAGTAGGCATAATAAAACTTATATATGTTAGAGTGAATGCAGGATAATGGCAAACAGATCATTTCTTGTATGCATAATGTGAGCTTTTTATGATTAACAGCACTCTCCACCTGGTCAAACTATGGGTCTTCACGTACCGAGTAGAAAATTGGGAAATCTCAAATATAATAAACTAAATAAAGGGAAAAGGTGCGTACAGACATCAATGAGTACATAAACTGCACATAGTTATATTTTAAAATCCTAAAAGTCAATAGTGGAGGACCTGAACTTTGTTCTTTTCTGCCCTGACCATAGGAATGATTGATTCTGAGCATACTACAAGGATTTAAATTTAAATAATCTTATTTTTAAGTCTCAATTTCCCATCTTGTCAGGAAAGAAAGATGGCTATGGGGAAAATGATGCAATTGGAATATGGGAGAAGGGTAGTAGGGCCTTTTACGTTTCTTCTAAGAAAAAAGGGCAAAACCTTTGCATATGTAGGCAACGTTTTTTTTTTTTTTTGTATTGTTTGTTTTCATGGGACAACCTCCATGTGATATAGGAGCTTCATAGGATAAAAGGTCTCCCTGCAAAGCGTTTCTTACCACAGCTCTAAGCACATCACAGGCTGAAATCCTCCCTGGGTTACAACCTACTCAAGGTTATCAACTAGGTCTTCTATTGCTTTGAGTGAGTATGCACCCATCCAAGGCCCTATATACTAAAAACATCTAGTAATGATTTAATGCTGCATGCTTTATATGCAGCAGGATCACATGAAGGATAGTTGTTCTGAAGTCTGAATTGTTTATTTAGATTTGTAACATAGGAGGGCATAATGTTGCTTCTTTTGGTGTTTTTCATGTCTTCATCCTGAATTTGTGGATAAGAGTTGTTCCGCGTATTAGGAAAGACTTCTTGTCTATGGAAATGTGATAGATGAGACGCAGATCTGCTGGGATTCCAAGCCTTGCAGAGACTAATAATAGCTGACAGATTAAGAATAATTGACAGTGTCATTGTGAAGTGTTTATAATAACAGAAGAAGGGCTTCCTGAGACAGCTGAAGGAGAAGGGGGGGTCCTGTCAGAAGAAAGCGAGTGCTTTCATAGGTGTTAGGCTTCAAAGCTAGCTTTCATAAGCTTCCCAATCTTGAAGCTAGGAGAAAATATTCTGTTGTTTTCATACTAGACTCCTCTCTTTCGATTTTCCCACATCATAAGCCCCAGGATAAGCTTTAATAAAATTCAGGAGACTGGGTTGTTTCTACTAAGAATATTTTTAAAAGAGATTAGCAATAAATTTATAATTTATATAGTTATCACAAGCTTATAAAGTATGTACTTACTAGTGGCACATTCAGCTAGATTCAAATAATTTAAACAAAACTGTTCACTAGACTCTTCTTATTTTGATCATTACTATGAAAAGTGTTTAACAAATTGTATTATTCTAATTATCACTCCTTATAATGATTTTGGGCAAGTGTTAATTATTTTAATTCTACTAGCTTCTAAACAGAAAGCAATAGTGCAAAAATTTATATTAATACATACCTAGAACTTTGAGGTTGAACATAATAAAAGCATAGTTGATATCAAGGGTAGGTATGCTATGATGAAAAATAATCAAGGCACTTCAACAGAATTTTATTTAATTAAGTTATATAGATATCTGCTATGGAACTAAAACACCAGATTATTGGCTAGAATAGCTCCAAGTTATTTCTCTAGCTTTTCTCAAGCTATGTGAAGCAAACATTTTTAATTCCCTAAATCTGATTCAGCCTTGTTTTAAGGGTTAAATGACATCATATATGTGAAAATAAGTATGAGAGACACTATGTTATTGTACCAAGTTGGTTGGCCAGTCACAAAGATGCATCTTCTCATTTTCTACAATATAGAATTTTTCATCCTTGTCTAGATACTTTATAGCTTTGTCTCTTTTACAAACAGATGGTGTTGTTCTTATGAATGGTGTGTGTGTGTGTGTGTGTGTGTGTGTGTGTGTGTGTGTAAAGTGGTATATAATACTTCCAGGTCCTCAAACCTAGAATTGAGGTGTGTCTTTTCTATGATTTATTTGCCCACCCACTTTCTAAATACAGAGCATTTGGGAGAGCTGAAGGAGTATGCATCTTCATGTCATCAGTGGAGCGACTCATTCCAGCCATGAATATATTCTTGTATTCTTGAATATTGATCTTAATGAGAAATAATTAATTTTGTGAAAAGACTTGAATGTTTTTGTATTATATAATATAGCATTGTTATAGAATCAAATGCATTCATGAAGGATTTGACTTATCCTTCATATAGCTACATATTAAGAAACCATCCATATTAAATATGTGTATTCTTCCAAATGCTTTTGTGATAGAGACACCAAGATTGGCAATATATTGTACAGATAATAATTTTGGAGGATTTCTTATGCATTTCAATGTAATAATCCTTGAAAAACAGAAGATTGGCTAAAATAATATACTTTGACTGACTGAGGCTTTAGGACAGTGTATACATAGGGTCACATAAAATATGACTCCCTAACTTACAGTAGCTCTTTTCCCTATTTTTTTTTTTTTACCTTTAATATCAGACATTTTTCAAGTTTCTCATCTCGTTCTGGGCTATCCAAGGTATAATTTACTTTTGTCCATACTGCTTTGATGAGTTCTCATCCCATACTCCTGCTTCCCTGTTTTTCCACTACCATGCAGCATGCATGAAATCCACCGATATTCCTGTGAGCTCAGCTGGGAGTCTGTAGTAGCCATCTTGATGGGAATGGCTCAGACCAGCAAGTGCAGACCAAGCTGCGTTTCAGGCTACAGACAACTGACTTGCAGGTTCTTGATGCCTTGCCTAGTAACACTCTTGTGAAGTGAGGAGAATAAATTCCCTTTTCTCTGAGTTTTAGTGACTAAAATAATAAAAGGTTGCTATACTTTGAACCTGTACCAATACATAAATTAAAATTACTTCATCTTGCAAACCAACATTTTTCTTTCCCCCTCCCTCCTTTCTCTCTCTTCCTCCTCCTCTTCCTCCTCCTCCCCTCCTCATCCTCCTCCTCGTCCTCCTCCTTCTCCACTTCTTTCTTCATATTTTCTGTATCTACATGTATGTCCAGCCTGAGGTTTTAAGGTGGGACACATGGTAAAACAATACACAGTGTTCACCTTTTGGCTCCTAACCTGTATTGCTAGCAATGACTTAATTCCTGACTCTCATACTCAAATATCTCATTATCCATTCCTGTAGAGACTCCAATTTTCTCTACCAAATCTGTGTATATCTTACATTTATATGTGAAATAAGTTCCCATGTCTTCCCTCCTCCCACTCAACAAGGAGACTTTATGCAAAACCTTCTTCATAGATACATAGCTAGGGAAAGAAGGTTGCATATATTTGTTTGACAGATGAATTAAATCCTTTTCTCTGGCCCAAATTGTATAATGTGTTACAAAAATTAGTGTTGCTATTTGAATTTATCTGTTGTTCAAAAAATATTTAAGGTTTTGTTGGTTGCTTTTTTGGAAGAAAGCTTAGTTTTAAGCTAATTTTCTTAAAAGTGAAGCTCAGCCATCCTTAATGGTAGCTCTAATTTCATGCAGGGTGAAGATAGAATATGCACATCTCATGTGGAAATAAGCTTTTCTTAGGAACCAAATTAAAAGCAAAAATTATTTAAGTAACTACCCATGAGGTCTAATCCTTTAATGCATTAACTAGCTGACAATCACTCATGAAAACCTGAAGCCTGAAAGTTTAAAAATAGAGAATTTCCTCATTTGTATACTTTCCTTATGGTTTCTTCCTGTATTTCAGTATGTAGAAGTTAATTGTAAGATGTACAAAGTAACACCTAAAGTCTAGACATAGAAGTTACACACTATAAATATTATTTTCAAATTATTAAAAGTGTGGTGCTTCTAAATACACAGATACAGGGGGAAATGTTAAAGTAACGGGAAAAGAAAATGCATTCACTATGTAGCAATATAATCACTTCAAACTCACTGACAGGCAAAAAAGAAAAATTCTAAGAACATTTCAGGAAAAACTTTAAGTAGCAGTTCATTGAAAGGCCAGTTTAAGTTATTCAATTTCACATTTCTAAAACCTCCTGACATTTAGGTGAATGTCTCCAAAGAGAGAGTGGGTTTTGTGATGCACTAAGTGTTATAAAAGACAGTAATTTTGCAATTTTAGATTAAGTCAATAAGTATATTACCATGTAAAGCAGTTTTCATGACAGAAACTCAATACTCGCTTGTTTAACCTGGATTACATACTGTGGAATTGTCCAAACCTTTATAACCTTCCTAATAAGATGAACAAGTTAGGGTACATATCTAATAACCTTGTTAGTTTGTTTTTTTCATGAGGAATAATTCAAATGGGTATGTATAATCGATGCATGTTATCATATACACTTAAGAATGTCTACCTAGCTAACTTTCTATGAGAAATAATCGTGATAAGATATATTCTGGTCACATATACCCAGAAGTAGATACTACAATGACACTTTGCTTTCAATAAGAAGCAGTAGATATTAAAAAATCGTTCATTTTACAATTAATAAGCTGCAGAGAGAAGTTCAAGTAGAAAGAGAAATTTTGTCATAGTGTACTGTTAGAAATCATTCGAGTCACCTGGAAGTTAGCTTTCTATACAAGGTGTCCTTATCTTTTATAAATATACATGATCTATAAAGAGCATGTATACATTTATTATATCATTTGGTGCTCACGGAACAACGGTAAGAGAAGCAAGGCAGTTATTTTTGTACCTACTTTGTAGGGGAGACTGTCAGGTGCAATGACTAGCACGCCTAACACTCTGCCCCACGAATGTGGTTTTCCTCTAAGGTAGCAGTTTCAGCTAACAGGATATTCCACAGAATGAACACACATACCCTAAATGTGTTCTGACAGAAGCAGAAAGGAAAGGTAAGACTTTCTACCTTATACTAGGTTAAATTAAAATGCTCTGTGATTACAATGAACCCATCAAAAGAAGGTTTCTAAAAGAATATACACAGAACATTTCAATCTGGACATATTACCTTCTAGATACAGCAGAGATCCTCCAATGTAAGCTGATTCATAACTTGTATTATAATTAACTATTAATATAATTTCAATGTACAACAAGAATGAGGATAGACCCAAATCATTTCAATAGAATGGTGTGCATGAATTTTAGAACGTTGTGTTAGCATCAATATCTGGTTTATTTCTACACTTTATTTTTATTTTTTAGAGCCAGAAAAACACACACATTTTAAGTACATAATGGAAAAAATAGCAGTTGCTTTCAAAACTCACCTCTAATTTCTGTAAATTTTTCAATTAAAAGTACATAGTGGAATTAATAGCAGTTACTAATAATAACTCATCTGCAATTTCTGTAAAATTTTTGATTAAATAATAAATATACCTGCAAGAAATATGTAGAACATGTTTGCTTCTTGATGACTCATCAGTAATATTAAATAACCACTGATATTCCTTATGTAAATGTCTAAGTAAAACAAAATCCTGCATATTATGGTCAACAATGGGACTATATGGCATGTGATATCCATATTATAGAACATACTGTTTGCTGAAAAGTTGACAATTACTCTGAGATGGTATAATGGAAAAGAGTTATGTATAAACTGTATTCTTTTAATTGAAGTGTGTATATGTTATGCTATGTGATTTGTATGTCAAAGTGTGTCTAAAACAAAACAAAATACTAGTACAAAATGGCTAAGTTTCAGATTAATAATATTTATGTTAAAAACTTAAAATATACACAGAGAAAGAGGAAGAAGGCCTATGATAAAATATGCATAAAAATATTAATTTCATGTACAATAAATGTATGGTATCCAGTGCAATATATAACCAATGGAGTGTAGCTCATTTTAGTGAGTGTATGTTATTGATGGTGGTGCTGACAAGTTTAAATAGTTAAATATTTATATTTAGATATTGAAGTCTACAACAAAATAAAAATCAGGAAGAAACTCACCCTTTTAGCTTTATAAAAAATATAATAATATTCTGGAAATAAGGGAAGGGGCATCCAACAAAATGCATTCATTTATCAAGGACAGTATTAAAACGAATATGGTCTGAAAGAATTGAACACACTCTTAATCACATAATTTTTGAGTAACAAATGACTTAAGCACCAGGTGGAATAATGTTCACCGTTAATTTTTTTATTTCCTTCTAGCAAAGTGTGGATATTTAAATAACATAAGTACTGGTAATATAATTTTGGTGTCTTCCATCCTGTAATAAAAATACAGAAAATCAATGCCTTTAAGATCGGGAGACCCCCATTTTAAAATTTTATTGCCCATTAGCCATTAGTGTTTGCATGTCAGTACACATTAATGCTCTGCCCTTGATCTCCTCTCTCATCTCTCCCGTTTCCTTCCCTGTACTCTCTGCTGCTCACCGGTCCACGTCTCCTGTGACCCCATCGCTTCTTCCGGCTTCTGCTTCAGCATCATCGTCCTGCATGACTTGGTTCTCTTGAGAACATTTCTGCAACCACTATAATAACTGTCTTTTGAATTAATATGCTTCACTACTAGTGATAAATACATATGGTAGAATGACCTCCAACAATCCCTTTTCTATTAATTAATTAATTCATTCATTCATTTATTTATTTCTTATTTTTGTCACTTGGGATTGAACAACTCAGGGGCATTCTGCCCATGAACTACATTCCAGCCCTATTTTATTTTGAAACAGTGTCTTGTTAAGTCACCATGTGCTGCTGGCCTCAAATCTGTGATCCTCCTGTGTCAGTCTCCCAGGGTCTAGGATTAAAGACATGTGCATAAACCACCTTTTAATATACAGAGAAAACATGATAAACTATAAGCCTGGAAAAAAACTTTCCAAATATTACTGTAATTTATCATTTCACCACAAAAGTAATTGTTAAAAGCTGTACACCACCACTTTGTCTTCATGTCAATTGGTTTAAATACTGACTTTTTTGAATCACTAATCATAAAATTATTGAATATAGAACATTAACCATTTGTAAATAAGATCAACTAATAATTACCTACACGTATAAATTACCTATACATATAAACATAACTTTATTTTAGAAGAGGACTGATAGATTTTCCTAAATAACCATTTAGCTTTCAGATGTCCATGGAAAACAATTTGATTTAGCATTTTTAAGTATATTATCCTTCTATTTTAGTATATATACTTTACTTCCTAATGAGATAGATTGTCATAATAATGAAACTACTATGTCCGAAGCTGAACTCTACTCACAATGATATGTAAAAACACACAGAATAAACTTCATTGAATTTTGAATAAACTTCATTAGGTTTCTTTCCTCCTTAACTATTTATTCATCATACTAGAAATCAGTTACTATTTTACATTTCATTCTCATTGGTGTAGTTCCTTAAAAAGAATGTATTCTGCTTAATCTCTACATATATAATTTAGCTATAATTACTCATTAATTTAGGTTAAGAGAAATGAAACAGCGTGTGTGTGTGTGTGTGTGTGTGTGTATGTGTGTGTGTGTGTGTGTGTGTGTGTGTGTGTGTGTGTTACTGGGTATTGAACCCAGGGGCATTTGACCTCTGAGATACACCCCAGCCCTATTTTATGTATTTATTTTTTATTTGGAAATAGGGCCTCACTAAGTTGCTGAGGCCGTCCTCAAACCTGCAATCCTCCTGTCTCAGCCTCCCAAGTACTGGGATTATAGATGGGCACTACCACATCTGGCAACACAGTGTATTTTTTGGAAATAAAAAAAGGAAGAATTTTTAAAGATTGTGCCATATTATTTTGCATTTATTATGAAATCTATGTGTAATAGGAAAGTTTTTCAGTAAAAGCATCAATGTAAGCTATCACGCTGTTCAAATACATAGTGATTGGAGTCTGAGGATTAGAGCTCATTTTTGTTTTCATTAGCAACATTTATTCAATCGATTTTGAAAATTATTGGATGTATATGTTATATTCTTATGAAAATAATCTCAGTTTAGCTAATGTTATCAACTGGTTTTTATTCTACAAATACCTCTCCAAGTTGTATGGCAATACCTTAAAATCATTCTTATATTTCAGATTATTGTTATTATATGCATAGATCAATATTTCTTATTATTGAAAATGCTACATGCTGTCACCCAAGCCCTCTTTACATTCTTTAAGGATTCTATAAAGAAAACCTACACTGACAAGATAAAGAAATGCATCATGATTTCTAGTTAGAGCTGCTCTCCAGAGCTGCAATTTATTATACACCTGAGAGTAATGAAAGTGCTGAAATAACTTTACCCTGCCATGCCCAATAATTACGTAATAAAAAGCCATGTTATTTCAGCACATAAAATGGCTTAAAGTGATTAATTTCCTGAAAACCTAAATTGAAAGTACACGAGATTCATTAAGGCCATGCCTGAACTGGGTTTGTGAAAATAAATCATTGGACTTATATGAAATGTCCCTTAAAGTGCAGCACACTTTGTGGTTCAAATTAAGAACCATATGGATATCTATAATTTCATTATAAGCGTATAATTAAACTAGTTACACACATGCACACTACATATATAATCACATTACAAGTCCTTTCCTCTCTCAAAGCCATTCAGATTTCTCTAAATATTTTATTAGAAAATAAAAAAGATGTTTCATTCATGATCTAACATTAAATCATCATACATTTTGGTAAATTGTTAAAACCTATAGAAACTGTCTCGGATATTAGACTGTAGCCTCTGTGTCTTGCACTCCTCACTCTTTGTATATTGGAGGGAAGAGGATTTATTCACCCTGAGGCAGCTGGTGTTTTTATCAGTTCAGAGTCAGTAGACTTTCAGTTTCCAACCTTAGCATGGATGTTAGGCCTTTATCCAAACTGCTATTTAATATTAGCAGAAACCCCTGGCCCACCTTCTGAATTCCTTCATTGCCCAGAGCGTCTCTGAAAAGTATTGTTGTGTGTGACAAATCATTTCTGAATGTTTGACAGCAAAGGAGGGCAACTGGAACACAGGCAGAAAATGACTGGAAATGGAAACTATGCTTCACAGTTTCTAAAGCCTCAGTGATCAGACCTCCCAGAAGAAAGGAAGCTGGAGCGCTCCCAGCAGGATCCCTTTGACTTCACCTCCTCTTTCTTATATTTTCTCTCATAATAATGCCTCTATTTTTAAAGGACTACCTGTTAAACACAAAATTCATCTTTCTTAACATTACAGAGAAATTTGATTCTTATTTATCTAAATATCTCCTATGAAGATAAGAGCAAGTTGCATTGCCTTTTATCAACAAAGAGATCGTTTAATGTATGCATTTTCCCCAACAAAGGTTTTCTTTCTCTGAATAATTCTGCTATACTCTTATAGCAAGTCATTTTAACTGCAAGTAACTTAAAAACAACATCTTTTTGCTCACTTGGTTGGCACAGAGCTTCAAAGTTCATTCATTAACATCACACTGCAATGAGAGTGTGCACCTTTTCCAAACAGTGGAATAGAGTGATCTCACACTGAAGTTATGCTTTATTTTTTAGCACAATCTAATAGATTGTGTTGTCAAAGAAGCCCAATAAACCTAAATTAAGTATTTCCAACATTTAACTCTTTTAATACATTCATTGACATGACTATATTTATTTTTATGGACAATTGCAGACTATAATATAACTAGATCTATCAATGAAAATTAATTAGATATAGGGCTGGG
>PVJS01022534.1:0-30444 GCA_004027185.1 Glis glis
AAGTATAAAAAATAGGGCCGGGGGTGTAGCGCGGAGGTAGAACGCCCCTGGGTTCAATCCCCAGTACAGCAAAAATAAATAAATAAATAAATAAATAAATAAATAAATAAAAAAGAAAGCAGACATTGTCAGGAGGTGGCCACAAGCTGAGGAACACTGACAGACGCCAAGAACCGGAAGAAGCAAAGAAGGGCTGCTCTCCCAGAGTCCTCGGGAGGAGCACAGTGCCACCGACACCTGGGTTTTACACTCTTGGACTCCAGAGCTGCAAAAGCATACATTATCTTAAGCCACCAAGTTTGTGGAAATTTGTTACGACAGCCACAGGCCACTAATAGAAGGCTGGTGGCATCTTTGCCCCCATACCTAAGATGATGCTTGTACAATAAATGTTCAGTAAGTGAATGGACAAGAAAGAGTGTTTAAGAAGCTTTGTAATTGGGCGATTCAGGGTTTAAATCCGGACTCTGCCTCATAAGTGCTAAGGAGACCTGAGGCTACTTTCGGCAAGCCTCAGTTTCCTGGTCTGTGAAGCGGGATGCAGTACCCACCCAAGGCCTGGCTGTGAGGGTGGAGCCAGAGCATGTATATAACACCCTGAGCAGGGCGCCTGGTTCATCCGATGCTGGGTCACCAACAGACGAAGGACCACTAGTTGGCTCTTCTCTCATGTTCTTTGGGTCACTCGATACCCATCAGTACCCAACCCGCGCCATCCATGTTTGATGCTCAGACAAGGGATGGAGGAGAAACAGCATTTGTGGTCCCCTGTTGCCAGAGACAAGCACCAGGGCTTCCAGCCTGGTCTCTGCTCGCACTGGACTTAACCACGGTCGGTGCAAATGGAGGAGGGAACACATGGATTAACCTCTCCCTCACTGCTCTGATGTCAAATACTTGGTGATTGCAAGTGGGGAGGACACGCAGAATGGTATCTGTCTGCAATTATTCCACCTGTTTCAGAAACTACATACTCACACAATGCATGTGCGTGCACACACACACACACACACACACACACACACACACACCCCTGCCTTGGATTCTAGGAATGCTTCTTTTTCTTTGCTTGTAACAAGGCATGTATTATGTATTGAACAGGCTGCTCTTTGCTTACTGGAGACCTCTCCCTTCACACCATGCCTCCGGGGCATCGGTGACATGGGTGGCAGCTGACATTGGTCCACCTCTTTGTGCTCAACACAGTGTCCACGTACTGTCTCACGTGCCCTTCACAGCAACCCGTGAGTCGCTCCCATGATTATCCTCCTATTCAGCGGAGGGAAGCGGCTCAGAGAGGCGGGGACACCAGAAACCGGATTGCGACGTCAGGTCTTTCTGACTCCACGGTCGAAATTTAACACTGAGTTGAACCTTGTCTCGTGTATTAGGCTGGGTTCTGGGAACAAATGCGAGATGAGTCTTGCGTCCAGTGGGCTTCGTGGGCCGCGTTATCAGGGAACCAGCCCTTCTCATCACGGCCCAGAGACCAGCATGGCAGAATGACTTCCAGCACCTGCTGTGGAACTATAGAGTGTCGTGACCTATCCGAAAGGCAGGTTGGTGATAAGCATCCAAAACTTTAAAAACGGTCCAATATTGGGGTGCTCTGGCGGACGCTCGCTTCCTCCACAGTCCCGCCACAGATGGTTGCTGCTTTAAGCAGCCCCTAATAACTATTCCGTGGTTCCTGCCATGGAAGGTCGCTGCACCAGGCAGCTTCCTGATCAATAGTCTTCTGGCACAAAAATGACACAAAGTCTGATATAATAATTTGGAGAGAATTTAATAATGGGGGGATCCAAGATGACAAATTCTCCCACCTTATATAGTCAAGGCCTTTCTTATACAGAGGTTCAAACAAAGCAAATGGAAAGATCACACGTTAAGGCCAGGAGTGGCAAACACAAGTTAAGACAGGGAGTGATAATCACAAGTCAAGACCAGGGAGCGGCAAGGTGAACGTTTCAGGGAGAATAGGAGGTCAACAATGTCCAGCTTTCGGTCCCATCCGGTCCAAGGAAGCTTGACTGCATGCGGACAATTTCCACTTAGCACGTACTGTGTACTTGATTAAGCCAGTCCAAAATGGTGACCTCATTGCGTGGGCTAAGATGGCCCCAACAGTCCAACTCATCAATCCTTATATACCATAAACATATTTTTTTTGTGGTACTAGAGATGGAACCCAGGGGCATTCTACCTCTGAGCTACACCCCCAGCCCTATTTGGCTCTTTATTTTGAAACAAGGTCTCACTATGTTGTGGAGGGCCTCACAAATTACTGAGGCTGTCTGCGAACCTGCGATCCTCCTGTCTCAGCCTCCCAAGGTCTGGGATTACAAGCATGCGCCACCACACCCGGCTTATTTTTTATTTTTATACCAAAAACTTTTGGCATCTTATAATCATGGAGGAAAGTCATTTCTGGTGGGATCGGTCACCAATATTTTGATTTCAGACTTGGGTTCATCACAGTGCAGTCATGTTCTAGCAGTACCACCTTGCAGAAGTCATTGGTATCGAAACCTGGTTCACCGTACCTTTAAGATGGAAGTAATAGCAATAATGCAGACCTCATTGGGAGTTTCTGGGAGGATTAAATGAGATAAAATTGTGAAGTGCTTAAATCAGTGCCTGGTGCAAGATAAGAGCTGCATAAGGACCAGCTAGCTATTTTTCTCATTTAGTCCCAAAGACCCATTCTGAGCCACTGGATCCTCTGGAATCTGGTTTTTGTTCCCTGGGACAGACTTTCATGTGAGTCCCACCCCTGGGATGGTCTGCAATATGACCGTTCTCATTCAGGTCCCTCCGGATAGGTCTTTCTCAACCACTGACCCAGGACCGTGGTTCCGCTAGGTCAGGATGGGGTCAGGACCCAGTTAGTCCAGAGTAAAAACAAGGGGTCCATTGCAACATAGCATGAAACCAGCCCTGAGAAGAGGAAGCAATGGTATTTTTTATCAGAAGGGAAGGAGTGTGTGTGTCGGGAAACCAACCCATTTGGCAAAACCTCAATAAAATCATGGTATAGTCATTGCTTTCTCAACAGCAAACAGATACATGCAAGTTCAGTATTTCCCAACCCCCAGCACTATTGTACTCTTTAAAGAGGTGCCGCTGGAATTCAAAGTCTATTCTTGACAGAGCATCTCTTCCTCTCTACAGCCACTGTGGAAAGCAGAAAAGACTCAGGTCAAAAGCCCAGCTTTAGCCAGGCCTGGTGGCACACACTTGTAATCCCAGTACTTGGGAGGCTGAGACAGGAGGATCCGGGTTCGAGGACAGCCTCAGCTACTTAGTGAGGCCCTCCACAACTTAGTGAGACCCTGTTTCAAAATAAAGAATAAAAAATAGGGCTGGGGATGTAGCTCAGATATAGAGTGCTCCTGAGTTCAACACCAGTATCGCAAAAAAAAAAAAAACCATCTTTGAGTCCTCCTTTTTCACCCACTGTATTGTTACAACCACCTTGTGAACCTTCATTGCCTTAACTTTCAGGGCTCGAGAGAGAACTAAAATAAATAAAACATGAAAGGAAACCCCCCAAAATACCTTTGCAATGAGCTCTACACAATGTAAATTATTAATAGTATTAAATGAAAAGACACATCCTACGTGCAATAAGTACCAAGAGGCTCAACAAAATCCACACTTTCTCTGGCAGTGCCCCAGCTCCCTTGCTGTTAGGTGGGGCCATGTGACCAGCTCCACCCAATGGCGTGTCAGCTGAAGTGACCTACATCACTTCCTGCCAAGACATTCCGAGTCAGTAACTGATTCCTCCAGTTCCTTTCTTTTCTTGCCCAGATGACAGCAAAGCCTAAGTGCCGGGATCTTGTTGTGTCGTTTATCAAGTTGGGTCCCTGTGTCACTCTGTGGAGCAAAAACAAGTAGCATGATCGAGAAATAAGCCTTTGTTGTGTTCAGCCACTGAGATTTCAGGATTAACTTGTTACTGTTGCAGAACCTAGCCTACCCTGACTAACACAGCCAGTAAATGAAAACAGATGGATTTCGCCCCACCTACTCAAGCATGAAAGAAATGGAACACTGATTTATTTTTTGGAAAATCAAATTGAGTAGGGCTCCCTTTTCTGTAGATTCTGGAATTCAATCGTGGTCACCTCTGGACCTCTTTTTCCCAAGCTCCTTGAGGGTGCCTGTCCTTAGGATCTTGGTAGCAACATTTGAGGGGCCAGGTCCCTGTTCATCACGTGGTCTCATGCAGGTAGGTGGCACTGTTGCGGCTGTGTTGAACTCCAACCCTGGAATGTCCTCTGAGGCTGGATTTCTGGTGCCTAAATGATTCTTCCCAGGCACCAGCCAGCATTCTCCATCACTGTGGGTCACGTCTGGAAACAGGCCAGATGCAGGACCCCAGTCAACTTTGCTAATCTTGAAGAATCTATGTGCTTCCCCCAAATTTTATACTTCTTTATGCACTTCCCACTCTCTGTAAAATTCCCCTGCTTAACACATGCTTTCACTGAGTGTAGACTTAAAAAAAAATCAAGGGAAGGAGTGGAGAAAACCCATCTGCCTGCCTAAACTTCCAACTGATTCTGACACCCTTGATCAAAAAGGCTGTTGCCTTCTGAGGGCAGGAGTGGGTAAAATTTCGGAAGAACAAAATTTAAAAAAAAAACACATTAATATCTCAATAAATTATCCTACCACATGGTTGGCTGCTCATGCTGAGGAGGAAAACAGACCCAAATTATTCCATTTGTAAATCAAGTGGAACAATAATACCGCACAACTTAGTACTAGCTCACAGGCTGAGGACTTGAAAGAATTTAATCTGGGTGTACTGCAAGGAAATTTGCCTACAAACTATGAGAATATGTGCCCCTTACCTAACCTAACCCTCTTTGGCAACCGCCTACATTGAAATCCTTCTCTCCTTCCAGAGCCTGTATCTACGCAATAGGAAGTAAGGCAAAGTTCAAACACTTTAAAAAAAAAAACACATATATTCTTGTGCACCCTTGGTCATTAGAGAGCCCAGGGTGTGGATTTTTAAGCCTCCTGCATTTTCTTGGTTCACTCAAAGTATTGCCTTTAAGCCACATTTCTGCTTTTTTGCACTGAGGAAAATGGTAGAGGAGAGAGAGAGAGAGAGGACTCATAGTCATCCAATGGCAATGTCATTTGCTGTGTGTGTGTGTGTGTGTGTGTGTGTGTGTGTGTGTGTGATATAATTTTTTTTTGAGGAATGTAAACCAAAATTTTTATTTGCTCATTTCTTGCATTTGAAGTACTCTTCGATGACATCCTTGGCCTGAGATTCTTTGCCATAGTCCTTTAAAAAAATTACATGCAATTTCTTATTAACATTTAGACATTTCACTATGTTGCTAGTACTAATAATTATAATGAAGTCTTAATTAAATCTTACGAAAAATTCTTCCCACCATTAAAACGTTGTAGCCATTTTCAGGGACCTTAATGACTTAAAATGTCCTTAAGACTCGTAACATGGCATTAGTATTGCCAGCCTTTTCTAAATTTCTGCAGAAACACTTCAGGTAAGCAGATTCACTGGCTGGCTTTGTGTGTGATATATTTATTTTAGGATCGTACAGTTAGAAGATGAAAAGTACCAAAATTAGGACATTTAAACGGATCAATATTGCATCTTTTGCAACTAACACGTGTGTTAGTGTTTTATCAAATGTGCTCATTCGGTTAGTATGAGTCGGACAACTAAAGACTTGCTGACTCAAATTTTTTTTTAACAATTAAGTAACATGTTTAATTTTTGCTGTGTAGAAGATATAGAAAGTGTGTAGGAGGCCCCGAGGAAGGCTTTTATGCTGTCTATAGAAAATGTTAAATTGCACAGAGTCCAAAATCCATCACAGCAATTTTTAAGTTGTCATCAGAGGATTAAGTGCTTAATTCACTCATGATTCTATGGCTCTAGCCCAAGGTTTCTAACCTCAGCGTTACTGACCTTTGGAGCCAGATAATCTTGGGCTGTGTGGGTTTGTCTTGACACAGCAGGATGCTTATAGCATCCCTTAGCACTCCTTCTACCAACGATGACAACCGTAAGTCTCTCCAGACATTGCCACATGTCCCTGGAGGGGTGGAATCACCCCTCGCTGAGAACTACAGGTCTATACCCAGGGAGATCACAGAGCTGTGGAAAGAAATAGGCTGTGGCTATGTGGCCCCTACGGAGAGCCATCACGTCACAATCACTTCGAACGGCACCTCGGCCTGGTGTCAACATTTCAGGTTTCTGAAAATGTGTGTGTGCAACACAGAATCCGGGGGCATCACCCCATGCTTGTGAGGAAGTGGTGTAAGACATGCTTTCTCAATCTGGGTGTGATGGCGCACACTTGTAATCCCAGTACTCAGGAGGCTGAGACAGGAGGATCGCAGGTTCGCGGCCAGCCTCAGCTACTTAGTGAGCCCCTCTGCAACTTAGTGAGACCCTGTTTCAAAATAAAGAATAAAAATAGGGCTGAGGGTGTAGCTCGGAAGTAGAATGCCCCTGGCTTCGATCCCCAGTGCCACAAAAAAAAAAGAAAAAAAAAGAAATGCTCTCTCAACAGGAGGCTTGACTGCAGGAACTCTCTGAGCCTTGACTGTCTTTCTCTACATCATCACTGTCCCAGAGGGGTTAGAGTTTGCAGTTCCTTCCCTATTTATTTGTGAGAAGCCAATAATGTTTGTTAAGCATTTTTGGTTCTTAGCTCTATGCCCAGGACTAGAATCTGAGAACCATGGCCGTGCTAGGAGGGATCCGCTAGTTCCCTGGTGTGACTCCGGGTGTCATTCTTTTGTACCTCTTCAGGGTGTCCAATCTGCCCACACCTCCAGTTGCTGTGGAGGAAGAAATGCAGGTTTGTACCACTGTCATAGTCCCGGCTCCTGGAATTTCCCTCCTAGCTTGCCGTAGTCGCCCAGCTCCATCTGGGGACATCTAGAGTCAGATCTGCCAGGCCATCTGAGTAAAACAGGCACATCTGCCACACTGACAAAACCACAAAAAAGAAAAGATCACACCTTGGGTCTTAAGGACCTAGGATTCCGAATCATATCTCATATTTCTACATGTTTCAGCTAAAGCAAGTCATTTTATCCCTACTCCCCAACTACATGTAACTAGTGTTTTCTATGATGCCCTCTACCAAGTGTCTGGCAGATTTGTACAATGAGGAGCTCCCTGCCTGGACTGGGTCTCCGCACAGCATTTATGAGCCTACAGGTCCCTCTCCTGGGGAGGAGGTGGGGACAGGCAGCAAGGGATCCCCAGGCCCAGAGCTTCAGCGAGAGGAGCCAGAGGATGGTAAATGAGCATTATGAGATCCGCACACAGAGTAGTGAGGGAGAGTTCTCCTCCAAAGCCAGCCGCCAGATTCTAACCATTGCTCTGCAGCTCACCAGCCAGGTGACCTCAAGCTACCACAAGTCAGTTTCCTCATCTGTGAAATGAACTAACAGTAATCCTGCATCTGTACTCCTATCTGTGAGGAGTAATGAGTTTAATGCATGTGAAGTATTTCACAAAAGATGCTGACACAGTCGGGTGTGGTGGGGCATGCCTGTAATCCCAGTACTTGGGAGATTAAGACAGGAGGACTGTAGATTCTAGGCCAGCCTCAGCCACTTAGTGAAACCCTCAGCAACTCAGTGAGACCCTGTTTCCAAATTAAAAAAAATAAAATTAGGGCTGGGCTTAGAGGTAGAATGCCCCTAGGTTCAATCCCCAGTACTAAAAAAGAAAAAAATAAAAAGGTGCTGACATCATCCATAAATGTTATTGATGTGTTAGGTTTTCATTGTTGTGACCAAATACCTGACCTAAACAACTTCAAGGAGGAAAGGTTTATTTGGGCTCATGGTCGTCGAGGTTCAGTCCACGGTGGACCAGCTCCATCGCTCTGGGCCTGAGGAGAGGCAGAGCATCATGGCGGAAGGGTGTGGCAGAGGAAAGCTGTTCAGCTTATAGCAGCTGGGGACTGGAAGGCAGGGATCAAGTATAGACCCCAAGGGCACCCTCACAGTGACCTACTTCCTCCAACCATGCCCCACCCACCTGGGATTCCCACCACCTCCCAGTAGCTATGAATCCATCAGATGGATTAATCCACCAATGAGGTCAGATCCAATCATGATCCAGTCATTTCCTAGAATCATTTTCTAATCCTTTGGACACTGCAGCACTGGGGACCAAGCCTTCGACACATGAGCATTGGGGGGACATTCAGATCTAAACTGTAACAAGTAGTATGTGAGAAGGAGTTTTGAGGCTGAAAACCAAGAAGATGGAAACAGGTCTGGGAGGTGGGGGGCCTAGAGCGATGAGAGGTAAGGCATGGCACCCCAGATATGGATCTCCTGAGTGCTTCGTCGCTATCTGTCTCTGGGCTTTGGTGTCCTTACGGGACTGGTCTCATTGACTGGCCAGATTCATCTGAAGAGTTTAATATGTGGCCAAGTTTCAGAATTTGGGGTGGGACTGAGAAGCAATGACCTGTCTCCAGCCTAACACCATCCACTTCCCCCAGTGACAGTTCCTGGGTATGGGAAAGGAGGTGTTTAGGGGGCACCCTTTGAACTTGGTCTCAGGAACAGCAGTGCCCAAGAGCCATCATGCCTGGTGGCTTCCACTCGCTCCATGAGCTGTAACTGCCAAGGGCTGATTGTATCTGTTCATTAGAGCTGCTGTCACAAATGACCACAAGCTGGATTGCTTAAAAGAAAAGAAGTTTGTCCTACGTTTCTGGAAGCCAGAAGTCCAAACTCAAAAAGTACACAAGATTTTTCTCTCTCCTGAGTCTCCAGGGGAGAGAAAATCCATTTCTTGTCTCATGCAGCTTCTGGTGAGCCCAGGCATTTCTTGACATGTGGCCTCTTAGTACCAGTCTCTGCAACTGTGGTCCCCTCCTCTTCTGTCTGTCTTCTTCTGCACGTGTCTATCTTATGAGAATGTTTGTGACTATATACTTACCCACATAACCTGGGATCATCTCTCCCTCTCAAGATTCTCCATTTAATCACATCTTCAAGCCGGGTGTGGTGTTGCACACTTGTAATCCCAGTACTTGGGAGGCTGAGACAGGAGGATCACGGGTTCGCGGCCAGCCTCAGTTACTTAGTGAGGCCCTCCGCAACTTAGTGAGACCCTGTTTCAAAATAAAGAATAAAAAATAGGGCTGGGGGTGTAGCTCGGAGGTAGAATGCCCCTGGGTTCAATTCCCAGTACCGCAAAATAAATAAATAAATAAATAAATGAATAAATAATTAAAAATCACATCTTCAAGTCCCTTCCAGGAACTATTCATAGTTGCCACATTCATGCTTTCCAGGGATTAAAGCATGGATATTTGGGGGGAGCCATTATTCAGCCTACCACAAGGTCCATCCCTCCCAGAGAATGCAAAATAGAGCTGGTGTCTTCACTGTGGTAAGCAGAGCTCAGGCACACGTGAAAGTAAGCAGATGTTGCAAATAATTCTTCACAGTCCTCCTCCCCCACCCCATGAAGCACAGAGGCCCCTATATAAATGAAGTCATAGTAATAATAACTCAAGTAAACAGTTATTCATTCATTTAAACCTCAGTTAACCCTGCTCAGTAACTGGCTAGAAGCATCAAGACATTTCACTAGATAAAGCCCCTGATTTCCCTAAGATAAGGTGCCTGAAAGTGACATGCTAGGTGTTCAGGAAATAATTCTGGATTACAAACTTCCCAGCTGCCAATCAGATGGGTCATGGAGCTATTAAAGTGTCAGCCCAGGGTCCCTCTCTTCCCCTGTGGCTGCTGGGAGCTGCAGAGTTGGATCTAGGAGGCGAGAGGGGCCAGGATGCAACTGACAAGTATTTCTATGTAAGTATGAGATCTCAGAAGAGAGTGACCTTATTTGTTGACCAAGACAACTTGCTGATCTATTTTCTCATTCTAAATAAATCTCATGCCGGGTGTGGTGGCGCACGCTTGTAATCGCAGTACTTGAGAGGTGGAGACAGGAGGATCCGGGTTCACAGCCAGCCTCAGCTACTTAGTGAGGCCTCTGAAACTTAGTGAGACCCTGTTTCAAAATAAAGAATAAAGCTGGGCATGGTGGAGCATGCTTGTAATCCCAGTACTTGGGAGGCTGAGACAGGAGGATCCAGGTTTGTGGCCAGCCTCAGCTACTTAGTGAGGCCCTCTGCAACTTAGTGAGACCCTGTTTCAAAATAAAGAATAAAAAATCGGGCTGGGGATATAACTCAGAGGTAGAATGCCCCTGGGTTCAATCCCTGGTACTGCAAATAATAATAATAATAATAATAATAATAATAAATCTCATTAATTTTGTGTTCATCATTGTGTACTCTTCTTTAAAATGTCCTCCTAAGTCATATGAGCCATAGGTCCCACAAAACCTGGATCCTTTTTTGTCACAGAAGAAATAGAATAGGATGAAGGATTTTTCCAAGCTTATCTCAGCCATGGGGGCAAAACAACTCTGAAAAAAAAAATGTTCTTTCTAGCTAGGCTTGGTGGCACACACCTGTAATCCCAGTACTTGTGAGGCTGAGACAGGAGCATCTCAGGTTCAAGGACAGCCTTAGCAAGACCCTGCTTGAAAATAAAAAATAAAATAGGGCTGGGGGTGTAGCTCAGAGGTAGAATGCCCCTGGGTTCAATCTCCAGTACCAATGGGGGGAAAATGTTCTAAGACCAATGTCAAAGGTAAGAACATTGAAATCCACATATGAACCAAACAGACGCAAGATTTCATTGAAAGCTAAGTACCATAGAAACCCACTAGAATGCTTTCATACTTTTCTTTATACCAGAATATTTCTGGAAATTCATGAGTAAGACCAACCTTATGAACTCTATTCTAACAGAGATGGAATTCTGGTGCAATTCCTGTGCTCGAGAGATTTTTTTCCAACTTTTGATGCTAGTGTTTTGGAATGTGGTGGAGCTTTTACAGCAGGAAACTTGTCTGGGCAGCTAATAATCAGTTATTTATAGAGCATTTACTGTGTGCAGAGCACTTTGCCAAATAGGAGGATGCAAAAAAAAAATGTAAGGCAGATCCTAGCCCACAAAAATTTTGGAGCTTAGTTGAGAAAGAAAAACATGCAGTTCTGAGCCTCTCACTCTTGCTCCATTTCTCTTTGGATGCTACGGCACAATGACCAGTAAACAGAGTTTACAACAAAAAGAATTTTGCCAGGGTGCTTGACAGCCCATTCCCGCCTTCCTGCCCAGCACCCCAGGCAGCAACGATCAGGGCTACATCCATCCTAACCCAGGTGGTGGGGCAGGGTACCCCATCACAGCTCTCCACCTGGCACAGCGCCCCCTAGAATTGTTCAGTTCCAGGAAAGGAGCTGGGATTCAAGCAATTAGAACACAGTTAAGGGATTATCACCAAATTCCTCCCCAGGGAACCTCAGTGTTAGCTTTTAAAGCAGAGAGAGAGAGAGAGAGAGAGAGAGAGAGAGAGAGAGAGCATCCGCTCCCATCAGAACTTGGTAACCAGTGAATTTAGCAAAATGTAAATTCTGCGGCTTGAATTTAAAGAGCGATGCTTGAGGGGCCTTGGCTTTGCCGCTCTTGGAAGAGAGCTTGTGGTCAAATGCCAAAGGGAGACTAGTTGACTTCAGCAGAAAGGACGGAAGTTATTTCCCATTATCAGTGTAGTCTGTCTTGACTCAGGAGACCCGGGAGGTTCACGAGATGATACAGTGGAAAGAAGGAAGGATTTGGAGGTAAGATTTCTGGAAATTTTCATAAAGCCAACATATGATATCAAAAACACATGCAAGGCTACTTCTCTTATACGGGGCCTGTGATTCCCATTAGCTGTTTTTTGCAGAAGAATGCAGAGGGGAGTTCTCATAGAGCTGTGCATCCAGTAAGGTGAGGTAGGAGCACTTTCAACCACCCAACAGATACTTATTGAGCATCTATTACGTGCCAAATGCTAAGGATCCAGCATTAGGCAAAAACAAACAGACTCTCTGTCCTAGAGGTGGTTGGGGTGTATAATAACCACAGCTGATGTGAACTGGAGAGCGTAGAATGTATGAAGGAGAGACACATCGTATACTGGAACACAGAAACGGGGACTTGGGACCTGTCTAGGAGCTGATGCAGATTTCCAAGGAACTGAGACTTGAGGTAATGGATGGATGAGAAGGATATAAGGAGGAAAAGAAGGGAGGAGAGATGCTCCGGGGTGAGGAAGTGGCACGGCCCCTTGGTGGGTGGATCGTTGCCTTTGTAGCTGGAGTAGAGGTACGGGGGTCTAGACCCACATGTCCCAAAGAACCTTCCAGGATGATGGAAATCTTCTATCATTGCACTGTAGTCACACCTGACTGATAAGCAGTTGAAATGTGGCTGAACCAAATTGTTAGTTTTATTTCATTGTAATGAGTTCAAATTTAAATAGCTACATGTGCTGGGTGCGGTGGCGCACACCTGTAAGCCCAGTACTTGGGAGGCTGAGACAGGAGGATCACAGGTTGGAGCCCAGTACTTGGGAGGCTGAGACAGGAGGATCACAAGTTGGAGGACAGCCTCAGCAATGTAGCAAGACTCTCAGCAACCTAGGGAGACCCTGTTTCAAAAGTAAAAATA
Organism: Glis glis; assembly: GCA_004027185.1. Taxonomy (NCBI): domain Eukaryota; kingdom Metazoa; phylum Chordata; class Mammalia; order Rodentia; family Gliridae; genus Glis; species Glis glis. Next base: position 12,613 of record PVJS01022534.1, read on the forward strand.
AAAGGGGCTGGGGGTGTAGCTCAGAGGTAGAATGCCCCTGGGTTCAATCCCCAGTATCAATCAATCAATCAATCAATCAATCAATCTAGTGGTCATCACATTAGCCTGGGCCCTGTGATGTTAAAGAAGCTTATCTATTTAGCAGCAATGGAGAAATGTTGACTGCTTCTGAGCAGGAGGCTGACAGGATAAGAATTGCATTTTGAAGCCGGGCACAGTGTAATCCCAGTACTCGGGAAGCTGAGACAAGAAAATCGCAGGTTCGAGTATACTCTCAGCAACTTAGCGAGACCCCCCAGCAACTTAGCAAGACCCTGGTTGAATAGAAAAAATAAAAAAGGCTAGGGGTGTCATTTGGAAATAGAATATCCCTGGGTTCGATCCCCAGTAACACCACACACACACACACATACACACACACACACACACACACACACACACACACACAGGAATTGCATTTTGAAAAAAGCAATCATTCTTGTTACAGTGAGAGGAACTGATGAGCAGAGGTCTGAATGGGCATATCGAGGCAGGTGAAGAAGTCCAGGTGACTTAGACAGGTGATGATGATAGAGATGAGAGGGTTAAGCAGATCCAAGAGCCACCAAGGAGGAACATCTACATGATTTGGTGATGGCGTGGACATCATGTAGGAGAGAGGAAGTGTGTGTGTGTGTGTGTGTGTGTGAGAGAGAGAGAGAGAGAGAGAGAGAGAGAGAGAGAACTTTGAGGGTAACTCCTGGGATTCTGGCTCAGCCAACCCGATGATGGACAGTGGGGTGCACCAGCATATTGGTTCCCTCCCAAGATCTGCGGCTTTGGTATGTTTTCTTGCTAGGGGCTAAGACATTAAGTGCCTGGGAATTTTGCTTTTTACATTTAGGAGGAAAACGGCCACAGAAAAGAAATCCCTGAAATCTTTGAATGTTACCTTACTTGAGAAAAAAAAAGAAAGTCTTTTGTCAATGTGATTAAGTTAAGGATCTTGAGATGAGAAGATAATCCTGGATTGTCTGGGTGGGTGGGCTCTAAATGCTGTCACAAGTATTCTAATAAGAGAGAAGAGAAAGAAGCAAGGCAGGGACAGAAATTATAGTGACGTAGTCGCAAGCCAAGGAACGCCTGGAGCTACCAAATTTGCTGGAAGAAATGAGGAACGGAGTCTGCGCTAGAGCCTTCAGAGGGTGGGCGGGCATACCCAGACCTTGGTTCTGGCTTTCCTGGCCTCCAGCGGTATGAGATAATAATCTCTCTTGTTTTATTTTTATTTTTATTTTTTGTGGCACTGGGGATTGAACCCAGGGGCATTCTACCTCTGAGCTACACCCCCAGCCCTATTTTATTTTTATTTTGAAACGGGGTCTCCCTAGGTTGATGAGAGTCTCACTACTTGCTGAGGATGACCTTGAACCTGCGATCCTCCTGTCTCAGCCTCCCAAGTGCTGGGATTACAAGCGTGCGTCACCACACCCGGCTTATTTCTCTGGTTTTAAGCTACCAACTTGGTGGTGATTTGTTATGGTAGTCACAGGAAGCTAAATACTCTCCCCCACCATCCTTTTCCCCCAGGAACAATCATAGCCAATGGCTGACCAGAGCTCAGTGTGAAAGCCCAGGTCCTTGGCCTCCACATAGGGCAAACTTTTGGGTGTAACAAGCTCCAAACCTCCCCTCAGGTCAGACCAAATCTGGGATTTCACCTGAAATCACATCTCCATCCGGCTTTTCCCTCCCCCTGTCCTGCTTTCTCCCTTCAGTACCAGTTTCTCCACGGCATGCCTTCCTAACAGATCACCTGCTCCTAAACCCAAAGCCCGGGGTCAGCTTCAGGGGAACCTGACCCAAGACAGGGGTCCCCACTGGGCAAAAACCACAAGCTGAGGCCCAGGCTGGGAAGGAAAACCATGAGATTGGTATTAAATATGTCGAACACAGGTGCTTTTAAAACCAGTTTCAGCTGGGCGTGGTAGCCTATGCCTGTAATCCCAGTACTTGGGAGGCTGAGACCAGAGGATCAGGGTTCGCAGCTAGCCTCAGCTACTTAGTGAGGCCCTCCACAACTTAGTGAGACCCTGTTTCAAAATAAAGAATAAGAAAATAGGGCTGGGGGTGGAGCTCAGAGGTAGAATGGCCCTGGGTTCAATCCCCAGTACTGCAATAAATAAATAAATAAATAAATAAATAAAACCAGTTTTGCAAAACTATGACCTGCAGACCCATGTTGCCCATGACCAACTGTTTTGGAACTCGGCTGTATTGGAATACAGCTTCACCCATTCGTCTCTGGGTTATCTAAGTCTCCTTTCGATGCTGCAATAAATAGCACAGTAGAGTAGTGGAAAGAGAATTGTGTGGCTCACACGGGCTATAATATTTGTTATCTTGTCCCTTACAGAAATAAACAGCTGGATATTCAGATCTAGAGCTCCGAGGGCTAGCGGGATAAATCTCAGAGTCCTCTGCATGTGGCCGGTCACTGAAGCTATGGGTGTGGATGCAGTCGTGTTAGACGCGAGGCCCGAGGAAGGAAGGGAGAGAGCAGGGATCAAGCCCTAGGAATGCTAGCATTTCCTGATGGGTCCAGGAAGACTGAAAGGTAGACCGGAAGCAAGGAGCCAGAGACGTAGGAGTAAAACCAAGAGAGTTCCTTCAAATTCGAATGACCAGCATGCTTCTCGTTCTTTTTTAGGTCTTTGAAAGTTTTTATTTTCTTCTGCAGAGTCAACATATAAAACTGTCTATCAAAAGAAATGCACTTCTTCCGGGGTATTCAAGATGACTTTGCATAACTTTTGGATAGGGGAGGTACTTGGGGATTGGACCCAGGAGCATTTTACCTCAAGCTACATGCCCAGTCTTTTTACTTATTGATTGATTGATTGATTGATTGATTTAGAAACAGTATCTCACCAAGTTGCTGAGGCTGGCCTCGAGTCTGCAATCCTCCTGCCTCAGCCTCTCAAGTACTGGGATTACAGGCACGCACCACCACACCCATCTGATTTGGCATAAATTCCAAAGTTAGTTTGGTCTAATGCAACTGAAAACAGAGAGATATACTTCATACCTGTTCCAAGTCTTGGTTCGGAATGATCTGGTGGTATTCAAATCATAGACAAATGTCTAGTCCTCATTAGCCCTTTTGCTGTGTCTCATGGAGTTTTCTTATTTAGAAAGTTTTCCTTGTAGACAACTTAGAGTGAAATCATCTGAGAGAGACTAGATTCATACGGGGAAAAGCTGACCAATAGGTACTAAGTTATAGTTAGATAAAAATAAGTGATGCATATCTGTAATCCCAATACTTGCGGGTTGAGACAGGAGGATCACAGGTTTGAGGCCAGCCTCAGCAACTTAGTGAGACTCTGTTTCAAAATAAAAAATAAAATAGGACTGGAGATATAACTCAAAGGTAGAATGCCCCTGGGCTCAATCCCCAGTACCAGAAGAACAAAAAGTTCTAATGCAGCCGGGCATGGTGGCATACGCTTGTAATCCCAGCACTTGGGAGGCTGAGACTGGAGGATCGCAGGTTCGCAGCCAGCCTCAGCTACTTAGTGAGGCCATCCACAACTTAGCGAGACCCTGTTTCAAAATAAAGAATAAAATATAAGGCTGGGGATATATCTTGGAGGTAGAATGCCTCTGGGTTCCATCCCTGATACCGCAAAACAAAAAAAAACTTCTAATGTGCTATTTGCACAATCAGATGACAGATGACTATAGATAACGATAATGTATATTTCAAAAACTAGAAGAAAGGATTTTGTCATAAAGAAAATGATATTAGAGGCGATAGATACACTTACCCTGATTTAAACCTTCCACAATGTGTACAGACATCGAAACATCACATGGTACCCCATAAATATGTATGATTTTTTATGTCTTAATGTATCAGTTAAAAAATAAGTTTAAAGAAAAGAAAAAGGAAAAGACCAGATTTGCCTTGAATTATAAACCATCAAATCCCTGAAATATTTTGTAGCCCACCAAAACCAAAAATATACTCAAACCACAGTAGCTGCATATGTCGGCACTAGCTGAGCGCTTCCAACTTCTTTCCGTAATAAGTCTAAGTGCCTTCTGTGTGCAAGGTGCAGTGCTATGTTTCCCAAGGGGTGCAAAGATGAACAAGATATTGCCTCTGCCCACTGTCTGTTAGAAGAAACAAGAAATGTAGGCCGGGCATGGTGGCGCACGCTTGTAATCCCAGTACTTGGGAGACGGAGACTGGAGGATCAGCCTCAGCTACTTAGTGAGGCCCTCTGCAACTTAGTGAGACCCTGTTTCAAAATAAAGAATAAAAACTAGGGCTGGGGGTATAGCTCGGAGGTAGAATGCCCCTGGGTTCAATCCCAGTACCACAAAAAAAAAAAAAGAAACAAGAAATGTGCCCAAATAATGGTTACTCAAAGTGATAGAAGAAATTGGAGTCACATGAAAATTTGAGGGAGAGAAAAGATCATTGCTGGTTGGAGGAATAGAAAAGGTTTGAAGAGGAAGTTCCATGGGAGTTTTGCCCCGAAGGCTGGGAAGGATTTCTAGAGATGAGGACGTGGAAGAGGCACCCCAAGGTGAAGGGACGGGACAAGGTGGGGAGGGAGGCTTGAGAACCCCAAATGCAGAGCTCGGGTAGTAGGGACATGGCAGGGGAGGACGGGAAAGGTAGGAGAGATTACCTGGGGGATGCATGAGTAAGGAATTTGGACTAGAGTTCATGGATAATGAGGATCATTGTGTGTGTGGTACCGGGGATGGAACCCAAGGGCATTCTACCTCCGAGCTACACCCCCAGCCCTATTTTTTATTCTTTATTTTGAAACAGGGTCTCACTAAGTTGTGGAGAGCCTCACTAAGTAGCTGAGGCTGGCCGCGAACCTGCGATCCTCCTGTCTTTGCCTCCTAAGTAATGAGGGTCTGTTGAAGGATTATGTAGGAGGCATGAGCTTGGAGATATGCTTTGGACAGTTAGCTTGGTGGTGTTGGAACCCAGAGTGAAGAATTAAAAACAGACTGAGGTGAGGAATACCAGCTAAGAGGCTATTCCAGCATCCAGGTAAGAGGGTTGATTAAGGCACCGGTAAAAGTATGAGGTTGTGCATGCCAAACTACTACCGTCTTCGGAAGGAAGAGAAACCACAGTGTTTTTTGCAGCCAGGTAACCTTGGGAATAAACAGCTTGCTCTATGGTGTTGGAGGAGAACACGTAGACGTCTTAATGTTCCCTTCTTTTTTTTTTTTTTTGTGGTACCGGGGATTGAACCCAGGGGCGTTTTACCTCCGAGCTACACCCCCCGGCCCTATTTTTTATACTTTATTTTGAAACAGGGTCTCACGAAGTTGTGGAGGGCCTCACTAAGTGGCTGAGGCTGGCCGCCAACCTGGATCCTCCAGTCTCAGCCTCCCAAGTACTGGGATTACAAGCGTGCACCACCATGCCGGGCTTATGTGGACATCTTGATGTTCCCTTCTGATTCTGTCCCAGCATCTCCGTTGTAACAACCATCAAAGAGTATCATTGTGTCTACATTTTCCAGGTCTGGGACCAGACTTGTTCCCAAAGGACCTGACCCCAACCCACAAGGAACCTGCAAATGTAAAAAAGGTATCTATGCCCTAAAACCAAGTAGAGGACAGGGTGTCAATCCTATTCTATTTCCTCAAGACAAGGAAATGTAGACATCAGGGAGATTTTTCAGACCTGAAGTCCTGTGGTCAGGGACTAGGAGTGTGGCAAGTCCACCCAAGTCTCTGAAAACCTTCCAGATCTTTCCTGAACCCTCTGAGTCATAGCTGTGTCCCTTCCTGGTCTCAAGCACCTGGCTAGTTAATACCCACCCCAGGGTCTCTGCCTTGAGGATCGAGAAGGGTCCTGGAAGGAATGAGGGTACAGGTTGGCACCCTCAACTCCTGCATCCCAGGAAGCAAATGAGAATCCAGGCTCCCTCTTAGCCCATCTAAGCTTTACCTCCAGGCTTCCCACTCATCCCCAAGCCAGCAGATGCCTCCTCCTGTTCCAAGCCCAGACCCGCCTGGGCTGCCCTGAACAGGGCTACTGCTTACCTTGCACGCCGACAGACCACAGACAAGCTATGGCAGACTCAGAGGTCCCTCGGATGGTCTGCGACCTCGCAGACGTGCCAGGACGCGCAAATGGCGTCATCTAATGCAACCCTGTGACATGGGTGCTGTTCTCTTGCTTGTGGGATGTTCTCTTGCTTGAGGGCTTTTGCTCTGGCTTGCAAAGCTGGTTGTTTCCAGTTACCCAGTAAAACAGTGTTTTTGAAAACTCGTCCTCTTTCTGGTTTTTAGTCTTCATACATGATAAAAAATAATAATTAAAAATAGCAACCACGCTTGGATGCCTACTCTTTGGTCGGATATTTCGTCATTTGATTCTTAGGGCACGCAGTGAGGTAACCATCAGGATTCCCGTCTTCCATAACAGGAAGCGCACAGGGCTTAAGCTACTCCTTAAGACCAAACCTTGTTCTCGGTCTTCTCATTTGCAAACTGCGGATACGAAGACGTATCTCATGCAGTGGCTGTCGGATCAGATGCGATATTGGTGTGTCCAGCAACAGCATCAACCTCAAGGTCACCGTGCTGATAAGTGGCAGAGCCAGGTCTTTGAAACACAAACTCTGTGTCCCTTTCTATCATTGCATTCCTAATTGGTCTTGTTCAGCTCGCAGGGCATCTGTGACAGGCTCACCTCTTTCCAGCAAGGGTCAAACTATGTCACTGTTATCTTGGTCTCCAAAAGATAGGCCTCCTGTTCTGCCCTAGCACCGTTTATTCTTTATTTGGGAGAGTCAGAGGGAGGAGAAAGGCGTGCTGGAGATGGGGGTGCTCGGTGGTCCTTAGCATTCCAGAGGCAAAGATTAATATGAAAGTGGACTGCAGCTGGGTGTGGTGGTGCACGCTGGTAATCCCAGTACTTGGGAGGCTGAGACAGGAGGATCGCAGGTTCGAAGACAGCCTCAGCTACTTAGTGAGACCCTGTTTCTAAATAAAGAATAAAAAATAGGGCCGGGGGTGTAGCTTGGAAGTAGAATGCACCTGGGTTCAATCCCTAGTGCCGCAAAAGAAAGAGAGAGAGAGGGAGGGAGGGAGGGAGGGAAGGAAGGAAGGAAGGAAGGAAGGAAGGAAGGGAAAGAAAAGAAAAGAAAGAAAAGAAAAGAAAAGAAAAGAAAAGAAAAGAAAAGAAAAGAAAAGAAAAGAAAAGAAAGGTCTGCAGTCTTGGAAGCTTCCCAAGGAAAAGACTGAGGGAGATTTAGAGAGAGAGAGAGAAACAATGGTAATTCTAATTTAGTCTGGAGATGAAACCAGGGTTTAATTAGGCACTGAGTGCTAATGTGACTGTTGAGAAAGGTACGTATCATGTCAGCTCTCACCTAAGATGAGATTAGGGAAGTGGTTTTGTTTGTTTAAGGAAAAAAAAAGTCCCTAATAATCGCAGACATGGGGAATGAGTTTCGGAGTCTTGTTTAGACAGTGCGGGGCAGATGAGGCAGCTGGGCTCTGTCTCTCCACAGTGCAGGCTGTGTAGAGTGGGAGCTGGCACCGTCTCCCAGAGCCAGTGCAAGAGTGTGACGCAGCAGGAGTGGGATTTGCATCTTTCAAAGGGCAATAGATGGAAACCCCATCTGGACCAGCTGGAGGAGGGGAGCTCTGTTCCAATAACTGGGAAGTCCAAACTTGACAGCCACATCGAGGTACGCCAAGGACGCCACCAGGCAACCTCGTGACCTCTTGTCCTCTCATGCTCACTTTTCAGTTGTCTTCCCCAGTGGTGACAATAGGAGACAAGTTTCTGGGCCACCAGCAGCTCCGCATTTGTAGTCTCTCTCTCTTTTTTTTTTTTTTTTTTTTTTTTTTTTTTTTGCGGTACCGGGGATTGAGCGCAGGGGCGTTCTACCTCCGCGCTACGCCCCCAGCCCTATTTTTTATGCTTTAATTTGAAACCGGGTCTCACGAAGTTGCGGAGGGCCTCACTAAGTAGAGAGAGAGAGAGACAGGGAGAGAGAGAGGGAGAGAGCCGAGGCTGGCCGCGAACCCAGATCCTCCAGTCTCCGCCTCCCAAAGTACTGGGATTACAAGCGTGCGCCACCACGCCCAGCTTTGTAGTCTCTTTATAGCTGAGAATCCCAGAAAAAGAGAAGAGCTCTTCTCTGACAGCCTTGAAAAGTCCTGAGAAATGCTAAGATTGGTACAGCTTGGGTTGCATTTGTATATGCCTGAATTAACTATTGGGGCCAAGGGGATGGAGCAATGCAATCCAGAATCATGGGTCTCTGATCCAAAATTGTGGGTTGCAGAACACCCCAGTCCAAGGAGAGCTTATTTGCCAGGTCCAGGAGGGGTAATTCAAATGAGAAGGCGTGATCCTGAAATAAAGTGATGGTGAAGGATGCTTAGTGGGGAGACAGAGGAAGAGGTGTGCAAAAGCAACTTTGAGTGTTATTTGTTAAATAGCAAAATTACAGAAATCTATAAAAAAGAGGACAGCGGCTCATCGTCACCTGTCAGGTCTACCACCATCAAGTGTGGTGTGGTCTCTTCATGCTCAACGAATATAAGTGTCCATGTTTTTTAATCTAGAGAAGTACATGGATGTGATATTTTGAACGAAAAAATACGAGACTTTCTCTACAGACCATTCTGAAATTAGACATCTTTCTCTGCCACTACATAAAGAACCATCTCTTAAATACTATTCTTGGAGCTATTTATATTATCTCCATTTTTTATAGTTTTTTTTGCGGTATCGAGGATTGAACTCGGGGGCATTCTACCTCCAAGCTACACCCCCAGCCCTATTTTTTATTCTTTATTTTGAAACAGGGTCTCACTAAGTTGTGGAGGGCCTCACCAAGTAGCTGAGGCTGGCCGCAAACCTGCAATCCTCCTGTCTCAGCCTCCCAAGTACTGGGATTACAAGCGTACGCCACTATGCCCGGCCTTATCAGATATTTAAATGGAAAAAAAAGAAGCCACAAAATACTAGAAGAAACTGTGGTTTTGTTTGGTTTAATATTCTTATAATTTCAAAGTGAGACTGTCCTTTCTAAGAATGACATAGGAGCAGCGCATGGTGGCATATATCTGTAGTCCCAGCTACTCTACTCGGGAGGCTGAGGCAGGAGGATCACCCGAGCCTAGGAGTTCAGGTTCAGCCTGGGCAACATAGCAAGATCCCATCTCAAAAAATTTTTTAAAAAAATGATATAGAAGCCAAAGCCATGAATAAAAGGATTGGTCATTACAACCGTATAAAAATCAACATTTTTGCATGAAAAAAATCACCATCAGTAAAGGTTAACAAACTTAAAAAATCATTTGCAAATCCTAGAAAAAGAGTAGTGATCTTTTTGAGGGGGGAGTGGTACTGGGGATTGAGCCCAGGGACATTTTACCTTTAAGCTACACCCCAACCCTTTTATTTTTTATTTTGTCGAATGCTTTTTCAGCATCTATTGAGATGATCATGTGATTTTTGTTTTTAGTTCTATTTATGTGGTGAATAACATGTATTGATTTGCATATGTTGAACCAGCCTTGCTTTCCTGGGATGAAGTCAATTTGGTCATGGTGAACAATTTTCTTGATGTGATTTTGAATGCGCATGACTAGTATTTTGGTTAGAATTTTTGCGTCTATGTTCATCAATGACATTGTTCTGTGATTTTCTTTTCTTGAGGTATCTTTATTTGACTTTGGTATTAATGTGATACTGGTCTCATAGAAGGAATGTGGAAGAATTCCATCTCTTTCGATTTCACGAAATAACTTGTGAAGTACTGGGTTTCCTTTTGGCTAAGATCAAGTGTAGTATCTGTTCTTATCAGTTTAATATTCTTTTATTTTGAAACGCAGTCTTGCTAAGTTCCTGAGGCTGGCCTCAAACCTGCAATCTTCCTGTCTCGGCTTCCCAAGTACAGGGATTATAGGTGTGCGCCTCAGCTAACAAAAAATAATTTTCTAATTGTATAAAATCAATGGGGAGGCCGGGCGTGGTGGCGCACGCTTGTAATCCCAGTACTTTGGGAGGCGGAGACCGGAGGATCCGGATTCGCGGCCAGCCTCAGCTCGCGCTCTCTCTCTCTCTCTCTCTCTCTCTCCCTGTCTCTCTCTCTCTCTCTCTCTCTACTTAGTGAGGCCCTCCACAACTTCGTGAGACCCGGTTTCAAAATAAAGTATAAAAAAATAGGGCCGGGGGCGTAGCGCGGAGGTAGAACGCCCCTGGGTTCAATCCCCGGTACCACAAAAAAAAAAAAAAAAGAAATACAAATGACTCTTGAACATATGAAAAGCTTCACTCGTATCAAGATAGACACACAAATTCAAAATACACCGAGATACCATTTCCCACCTAGGAGACTGACAACGATCGAAAAGCATAACACTTTTGGCAGAGCTTCATGAAAATACTCTCATACCATGCCTGTGGGGGGAGGGGTTGGCCTCAGTGGAGGGTAGTTTGGCAATCTCTGTAACAATTAAGAAGGTATCTGCCCTCTGACCTATCAATCATTTATACTTCTAGGAATTTATCATACAGATACTCTCGTGCATGGGGAACGTGTACAGGTTAAATATCACAACATTGCTTGTCATAGCAAAAGATTACAACCTAGAATTTTAGGAAGTTCAACTATGCCTTAGTCAGTTTGGGTTGCTATAACAAAAGATCAGAGTGGGTAGCTTACAAACAAGAAAATTTTATTTCTCATGGTCTGGGCGCCAAAAAGTCCAAAATCAACGTACTGGCAGATTTGGTGTCAGGAAACGTGAATGTTTTAAGGAGCAGTGTAGCCGTGGTGGCGCACGTTTGTAATCCCAGTACTTGGGAGGCTGAGACAGGAGGATCCGGGTTCGCGGCCAGCCTCAGCTACTTAGTGAGGTCCTCCGCAACTTAGTGAGACCCTGTTTCAAAATAAAGAATAAAAAATAGTGTAGCCCGGAGGTAGAATGCCCCTGGGTTCAATCCCCAATACCACAAAAAAAAAGGAGCAGTGTGCCCCATTCCAGAAGTTACTCTCAGTTTCCACTCATATATTTATTTGGGTGCTATGCCCCCAACTGTGATGGTAGCTGGAATCTATTAGCTATCAGTTCCACTTGGAAAAACTCTATTTCCTCCCCATCGCTCTCCCCAAACCCAGCTCGGCCAGAATACTTGTTTTTCCCTCTCCGTCCTAACCCACGCTCTGTGCTCCTCCGGTCAGGGTGATTAACTTGGCTAAGGACACCCCACTCTTTCCAGCAAACTCCCCAGAGTGTAGCAGTCACATAACCTTACCTTCCAAATCGCCTTGGGAACGAGAGCCTGGCCAGACCATTAAAAATAAATGTTAATAAAGTAAAGAAAAGTTGGCTGGAGGCCTACAGACCTGGTCAACAATTTGCCCTTTCCCTTGATTTTCAGAAATAGTCACTTTAAATAATTATAGGAACAGTACAAATTGCTCCTTTTCCCAGGCCTGGGTGGGAGGTGTGGATTCACGGGCCTGCTGTTGACCTTTAGCAGCTGGGTAAGCTCCAGGCCCCCTCTCCCACCCCAAGCTAGAAGGCTGGCCGAGGCTGGTCCTCCTAGGAGGGAAGGCCCAGCCATCTTTCTTTCTGCTGCTCTTGGAGACCAAAATCCTAAAATAATAGAGTGTTCCTTTGCTTGCCTTGTCTCCTCATTTGCAGGATTTCAAATTCTGATCAAAATCTAGATTCCTAGCTTCTCTTGAAAACACAGTACAAGTGAAAATGCTTCATGAGAAAGAGACTCTAAGACAGTCTTAGCTCCAAAATATAGATCAATGTCTAGCTGGGAACAAATACTTGATGAATGAATGAATGAATGAATAACAATGTCAGGACATGACTGCTGTAAGCTGAAACTTAGTAGCAGCCGCTCCCCTTTAGATGGGGAATGTGTTCTCTGGTTTGACACACTCCCCACCCCTCCTTATTGCCTTCAGCCTGCATTCTTTGCTGATTTAGCCAGTCTGCCTGGCTTCTTAGGCCTTTAAATCTGTTGACCCTCTCCCCAAGACAATTCTGCAACCTCCATCTCTCTGGCTAAATGATCCTGGAGAACTCAGAAATATAAATTCTCTCCAAATGCTGATTAACCACTTGGATGACAAAATAATGCTCGAAAACTTCTATGACTAGTTTTTCTATTTTAAAGAAAAAAAATATTACTTAGGGTATTTTTTAAAATAAAAATAAAAACATATATTCAAAATAAGAGCATTTTTAGCCTCTTCGTGAACAGAATATGCATTCATATTCTCCTACCATGGACAAATTGCCACAAACTTGGAGACTTCAAGCAATATCCCATTGGTTCTGTAGGTCAGATTTTAAGGGCGGCAGGATTCATTCTCTGCTAGGGTCTCACGAGACTAATTTCAAGGTGTCGGTTGGCCGTGTTCTCATCTGGAGCTCGGGGGTCCTCTTTCAAGTTGATTCCTATAGTTGGTAGAATTCAGTTCCTTGCAATTATAGGACCATTACCCCCTTTTTTTTTCTTTTTTTTTTTTTTTTTGGCTGGCCGTCAGCCCAGAGGCAGTCTCAGTGGCAGCTCACTGGTATTTGGCCCACTCCATGTCAAATCTTTCTAATCCTTTGTTATCTCTCTGTCTCCCCCCTTTGCTCCCAGCCAGAGGAGACCTCTGCTTTTAAGGGCTCATGTGATTAGCGCAGGCCCCGCTGGATAACCTCCCCACGTTCCACGGTGCCATGGGACATAATGTCATCCTGGGAGTGACCGCTCACCATAGCCACAGGTTCTGGGGATGAAGTCATGGAATCTCAAAGGCCAATTTTAGAACCCTGCCTACTATAAAATCTCTCAGAGTTTCTTAATCGATGTGTGATATGGTTTTCCCCCCAGTTATTCAGTCTTTGGTTACATTAAGAGAAGGAAGATATCTGAAGACATCCTTTTCTCCTCTGCCCTGGGAAGCCCATGGCCGAGGGATTACATTTCCTTCTGGACGTCAGAAATAGGAGGGAAATGAATAAACATAACTGTCTTAGTCCAATCAAGAAGCTGCTGTCACAAAATACCATGGACCGAGTGGCTTATAAACAGTAGAAATTCATGTCTCACAGTTCTGGAACTTTCCAAGGTCAGGCTGATTCACGGTCAGACCGTGCCAGCGAGGAATCTGGCTGAAGCTGAAAGAGGAGGCCAAATCCATGAGGCGTCTGCTGAGGTCCCTCTTCCTGCTTCACAGCCTGGCTTCTTGCTAGAACCTCCCGTGGCAGAAGATACAAGGGGTCTTCTCTGGACTCTCTTTCACGGGGCCACTGTGCTGTGATTCAAGAGGGCTCTGCCTTGAAGACCCCATCGCCCCCTGAAGTCTGTACCTCCTAAACTACCATGTGGAGGGGTAGGATTGCAACATGAATTTGAGGGGACGTGAACATTCAGTTCATTGCAGTAACTAAGATCGCAAATAGAGTCAAACCCGCCCCGGCCTGTGAAGGAAATCGACAGCGCGACCTGAAGGTGGGAAGACGCCGCGGTCACATGACAACTATCTTTGACTTTTTTTTTTTTTTTTTTTGCGGTACCAGGGATGGAACCCAGGGGCGTTCTACCTCCGAGCTAGACCCCCGGCCCTATTTTTTATCCTTTATTTTGAAACCAGGTCTCACGAAGTTGCGGAGGGCCTCACTAAGTAGCTGAGGCTGGCCGCGAACCCGGATCCTCCGGTCTCCGCCTCCCAAGTACTGGGATTACAAGCGTGCACCACCACGCCCGGCTCTGACTGTTATTTACAAGTCTCTCATGGAAGAGCGGAATTCGTTCTGCCTGATTCCAGAACACAGAATCAAAACTCACTCATGGAAGCCCTGGAAGGATCTTGGGCTCCGTATTGGAGCTGGACAGATGAACTGAGCTGGTCTGGACTTCCCTTCACCGGAGCTGGTCCAGTATAAAAGAGGCGACTCCTGGGCAGGAGTGTCACGGGAGGAAGGGAAGTCGGGCTAGCCTCTTTGGTTCTTTCTAGTGCTGAGGTCTGACCTCACGATTTCCCCTAGGATAGCCTCTGTGGCCCAGATCCTGTGTTTCTATCTCCTCTGCCCAGTGGACTTGTGCTTGCTCTCAACCAGGGTGTTGAATGTTACAGGTTGACATTCACCGTCACCCAGTCTTCTTTTCCAGTTGCCTATTTTCAGAACCAAGTTTGAGTAACAGAAAACAAGAAGTGACAGCCTGAAAGAGAAGAAGAAATGGTTGTCCCAGAAAAACCCCTTTGATTATGTAAATGCACAGGTGCAAGGCCAGTGGGCCAATGGAGCCGTCTCTGCAGGAATGACCATGGAAGAAGATGCTAGAAGGAAGAACTAAAACCAAGGATAAACAAAAGCCAAAGGCACAGACAGGATACAGGTGACCTGTTGGAAGACCTTGTCATCAAATTAGGTCCTAGAGCAGACAGCACAGGGTCCTAGGTGCCAATACAAATAGAACCCAGAGAACAAGATTATTAATGAAACTGACTCATGAGAAATCCCGTGGGAATATAAGGACGTGGTCTTGATAAGAAGGCCAAGCTTCCAGAGCCTGAATCTAAGCAGGCAGCTCAACTTGGTCCTGGTAGGAAGGCAATTCACAAAAGACCAAATACACAAGTTCAAAAACAAAATGGTGAGAGCTGGGGATGTAGTTCAGGGGTAAAGGGTTTGTCTAGCATGCTCGAGGCCCTGGGTTCAATCCCCAGCACCGCAAATAAAAAAAAAAAAAATGAAGGTGGTGATACAGATCCAAAGGGGTACAGGTGCAAGAACTTCATCCCCAAAGACCCAAGAAACCTGTATTTGATATCAATCAATTGGAAATCCAGTGGCTAAACACAGACTCCCACAGAAACCAAATCCAGCTACTGAAAGGCTGATTCCTGGGTCAGAGTGTGCTAATGAGAAAGCCAGTGGAGACTGAAAGGCTGAAGCCACATCCCTCCAAGTAGCGTTTCCCACGGGGAAGACTGAATCCAGAAGGCAGAGTTTGGACAATCCAGTGAGTGGTATGTGGTACACGAGCCTCAAAGAATTAGGGCAAGACGTGGCAGGTAATTGGGCTCCAGGTTACCAGGGTGAGCTGTCCCTGACAGCCCAAAGGCCTGATGGACACACAAGTTGTCACTGCCTCCTGGGAGCTTCCTGAACATTTGGGGAAATCACCTTCATAAATATAAAAGATAAAGATGGAGCCGGGTGTGGTGGCGCACACTTTAATCCCAGTACTTGGGAGGCTGAGACCAGAGGATCCGGGTTCGCGGCCAGCCTCAGCCAGTTAGTGAGGCCTCCGCAATTTAGTGAGACCCAGTTTCAAAATAAAGTATAGCCGGGTGTGGTGGTGCACGCTTGTAATCCCAGTACTTTGGGAGGTGGAGACCGGAGGATCCGGGTTCACGGCCAGCCTCAGCTGTCTCTCTCTGTCTCTCTCTGTCTCTCTCTGTCTCTCTCTGTCTCTCTCTCTCTCTCTCTGTCTCTCCCTCTCTCTACTTAGTGAGGCCCTCCGCAACTTCATGGGACCCGGTTTCAAAATAAAGTATAAAAAATAGGGCCAGGGGTGTAGCGCGGAGGTAGAACGCCCCCGGGTTCAATCCCCAGTACCGCAAAAAAATAAATAAATAAATAAATAAATAAATAAAGATAATGATGGGCTCTGTGGTTTCCAGGACTTTGGTTCTGAATTTGGGAGTCGTTCGTGCTGGTAGAGTAAGCAGAGCGAGGTGTCTCACAGTCAGCTCTTGGTTTCTTTGCCAACCTCCCTCTGCTTTGATTTCACCCCCCCTGGCGAAAGCCCCCCAATACCTAGGCCAAGAAAGGAACAAGAAACTCTTTGACCTGGTCAAGAGTAGCTCACTGTCCGGAAACAAAATGCCTTTTTAGGGAGAAGCATCCTCGCCCACTTCTAAAATAAGGAAAAATCAATAGCTACTCAGAGCACGTTTGCATGTTAAGTAAGTGTTCTCTGTAGACCAGCCAGGAGTGGAGAATTCAAATGCATATTGTCATGAGCTGAATGTTTGCACCCCCAGAATTCATATGTTGGCACCCTAACCCCCAGCATATCGGTACTTGGAGGTGACACCTTCTGTTTTAATCTAATTATTTCACAGACCCATGATCTGTCTCCCAAACTGGACTCTAAGCTTCCAAATGGCGGCACCACCGCTTCTGTCTTTCTTCTTATCCTTGCAGAAAAGGCTACCAAGAAGGACAGTCAGCAAATGGCTGATTGCTTCTTCTTTTCCTCCATGCCATATTGATTAATCTAACTTGGCTTCCAGCCCGACTTAGGGAACCTCACCTCCGTTCCTTCTGCTGGCACCAATTACCTTCTCCCCCCACCTCCTGACTCCTTAGGACATAACGTATCGGGAGACGTAAGGTACAGACTTCTTAATGGGAAAGTGCGCGAAGGGTCCCAGCGTCGGTCCTGGAGGTTCCAGATTATATGAGGCCCCTAATTCTACTCTAAGCAATCTGCCCTTTTTCTTCATGGGATCTGTCATGGTCTGTAATTCAGCATCCATGTATTGGTATAACTGCCCATTTCACTCACTAGATTGTAATTAATCTGAGGACAAGGAGAGACCAGTGGGCTTTTTGCTCCCCATGGAATCCTGAGCGCTGCATAAAGCCTAGCCCATGTTAGGTGCTCAGTGCACATGAATGAATGAATGAATGAATGAATCATGCAGATCGGTTGCTTCAGTGGGTTTTTGCATTCTTGTTCTTCCAATTTAAAAACAAAATAAAAGCCGGGCATGGTGGCGCATGCTTGTAATCCCAGTACTTTGGGAGGTGGAGACCGGAGGATCTGGGTTCACGGCCAGCCTCAGCTCTCTCTCTCTCTCTCTCTCTGTCTCTCTCTCTGTCTGTCTCTCTCTCTCCTTAGTGAGGCCCTCTGCAACTTCGTGAGACCCGGTTTCAAAATAAAGTATAAAAAATAGGGCCGGGGGCGTAGCGCGGAGGTAGAACGCCCCTGCGTTCCATCCCCGGTACCGCAAAATAAATAAATAAATAAATAAATAAATAAATAAATAAATAAATATAAAAATAAAAACAAAATCAAAATGCTCTTCTGGTTTTTCCAGGCGACACAAAATGTACAGAGAGCAGTTGAACCTCACCTCCCCGGACCCCCCGCTACAGCTCCAACTCGAGGCCAGCTGGGTCCAGTTCCACCTGGGAATCAACCGCCACGGGCTGTACCCCCGGTCCAGTCCCTTCGTCAGCAAACTCCTCCACGACATGAGGCACTTTCCCACCATCAGTGCGGGTGAGGCTCATGAGACCAGGCAGGAGGGATGACTTTCTCCCAGAGAGACTGAGTTATAGCATCTCGGGCCAGGATCCAGGGTGCAACCTTACAGGGTTGCCCCTGACACATGATAGACAGGTTACTAAGAAAAGAAATGCTTTGTGGGGCATGATGGTGCCTGCCTGTAATCCTAGTACTTGGGAGGCTAAGACAGGAGGATTGCAGGTTCGAGGCCAGCCTCAGCAACTTAACGAGACCCTGTTTCAAAATAAAAAAAAAAAATGAATAGGAGCCAGGTGTGGTGGTGCACGCTTGTAATCCTAGGACTTGGGAGGCTGACACAGGAGGATCACAGGTTCGCGGCCAGCCTCGGCTACTTAGTGAGGCCCTCTGCAACTTAGTGAGACCCTGTTTCGAAATAAAAATATAAGCCGGGCGTGGTGGCGCACGCTTGTAATCCCAGTACTTTGGGAGGCGGAGACCGGAGGATCAGGGTTCGCGGCCAGCCTCAGCTCTCTCGCTCTCTCTCTCTCTCTCTCTCT
>PVJS01022535.1:0-30431 GCA_004027185.1 Glis glis
AAAAAAAAAAAAAAAAGAACATCAGCATATTCTATCTATCTATAGAGGCCAATGATGTACAAAACAAAAATTTCAAATTATTCGCAAAATTTAGTCATAAATTTATCTTAAAATTTTATTCAGGATTAAATTAATCTCATATGCATAGATCACTTTATAATAGTTGATCACATATTCATGTATATGTCATATATACACTTGAATATAATGAATCTAATTTTCCAAGAGAAATCTTAAACATTCTCTCTCCACAGTCACACTCAAAAGGTAACTATGTGAGGTGATAGATCTGTTAGTTGGCCTGAAAACCAAACACAATGAGATGTTGAGAAGGTCAATAAAATTGATAAATTTCTGGCAAGTCCAAGAAAAAATGAAAGAAAATATAATAGCATGTGATATAAAGAATGAATTAAAAGACTTTCTGCTGATTCTAAAGTTATTAAATCTAAAAATTAATAGCCAAAAATTCTGTGCCTATTACTTTGGCAAGTTAAATTAAATGAAGAAATTTCTTGAAAGACACAAACTATAAAATTAACTCAAGAAGAAAGTGATACCCTGAATAGCCATATATCTATTAACTATTTAATTTTATGACTCAAAACTTTTTGTCAAAAAAAGTCCAGATGGTTTCATTACTAAAATCTACCACATTTGTTAAAGAAATGTGCCAACTGTTCAGCTTCTTTCCAAAAACAGAACAGGAAGAAACAATTCTAAAGTGAATTATGAGGTCAGGACTCTCCTAATACTAAGATCAGACATTGGCACTAAAAGAAAACCATGTTAAAGGCTATGTTTTATAAATATAAAACCCCAAAATTTCAAGAGAATGTTAGCAATCAAATTAGCATATAGACTGAATAAATACATACAGATTGAAATGAAAGAAGCCAAATGCCTATATTCACAAATTACTTGATTCCAAATAATCTACAAAATGTTCCAGAAACTAGCAGTTTCAGCAAGGTCCCAGAATACAAGATAAATGTACAAATGTAAATTGCATTTCCATGTATTTGTAATGAACAATTGAAATTCAAAAGGAAAAACACATTCATACCAAAAAATAAATCTAGCAAAATCCAGCATACATGATCTGTATGCTAAAACTATAAAGCTTTAATAAAGTAAACCAAAGAATTCCTAAATATATTGATAAATACAAAGTGTTAATGGAATTGAAATATGGTTAAAAATGTTGTTTTCTCCAATTGATCTATAGCTTCAATGCAATCCCCCCAAAACTCACAGAAACTTTCTTTGTAAATCAAAACAACCTAATAATAAAATTTATATGAAATGGCCAGTCAATAGGCACAGCCAAGACAATTTTCAAAAGAACAATTTGGAGGACTTCCACTTAAGGATTTTAGAACTCACTCTAAAGATATAAGTAAGGAAAACAGTGTAGCTTTGGTGAAAAGATGGTCATGTATGTAAGTGAAACATAACAGAGAGTGTAGAAATAAACCCACAGAAATGTAGTCAACTGACTTTTTTTTCTTTCACAAAATGCAAAGGCACCTCAATGAAGAATAGTCTTTTCAGCAAATGACCCTGGAGTAATTGGAAACAAACTTCAACAAATATCTCTAACTTTGGGTTAGACAACAAAGTTTTAGTGGCTGGAGTTCAGTGCTTAGCTAACATGTATGAGGTCCTGTGTTTGTTCCCCAGCACAGCAAAAAAAAAAAAAAAAAAAATTGAAGATATAATTCCAAAGCACAATCTAATAGTAATATTTAATTTGGAATTTATAGAAATAAAAAATTACTTTTTAAATTATAATGTTTCTGTGAAGGACTAGTCTCCAGAATATATTAGAATTCCACAAACATAACATTTATAAAACAAACATCTTATTAATAATATGGGAAAGAACCTTAGACCCTCACCAAAGAAGATATCTGGATGACAAATCAGCATATTAAAATATGTTCAATATTATTAGTCTTCATAAAAATGTGAAATAAAGTAAAAATGAGATATCACCCCACAGATGTTAGAATGCCTAAAATTAAAAATAAATAAACAAATAAATAAAGGCAAAACAAATACCTGACACTAACAAGTGCTGATAAAGATGTGAATCAACTGAAACTTTTATGTATTGGTGAAAAATTAAAATATTACTATTACATTGGAAGACAGGTTGGTAATGTTTAATAAAGTTAAACATAATATATAATCTTGTAATCTCACTCTTAGATATTTCCTCAAGATAAATGAAAACTTGTATTTACACAAAACCTTACTTTGCATCAAATATTAATAAGTGGCTTCCTTCTCTTCAAATTGAAAATGACCCTTATGTCCTTCACTGGTAAATATGTAAAACTGTGGAGCATTCATGTGATAGTAGTAATTATGAGTAAAAGCTGTTGAGCATTCAATGGCAGAAAGTACACTTCAAATGTATTTTGCTCATACCCTGACATATATCAAAATATATAATTACAATGCACCAATAAATGAACATAAAAAGTTAAAAAAATGTATTTTGCTGATTTAAGAAACAGACCCAAAATTACATTGAATAATTTTGCTTATGTAACATTCTGCCAAAGGCCAAACTATGAAAACCAAAACCCATCATTGGTTGCAAAGAGTTGGATGTTGGAGGAGAACTGACTAGACAAGAATCCTAGGGAACTTTTGGTGGGATTAAAATGTTCTATATCTTGACTACTATGGTGGTTACTAAACAATATACATTTGTTATAATTTGGAGAGCATAGTATCTTGTAAACAAGATCTTAATAAATCTGGCAACAGAAAAAGTTCAAGACACTATATAAAACTTTTAGTGGTTTTTTAAATATAATTTGTTTTAGAGAACTATTTAAGTAAGAAGAAAGGAAAACAAAATACCATCAAATTTTTTATTTAAAATTTTTAGGATAATAATTCATTAATAAGTGCCAAAACATGAAAAAATGTACACTCTAAATTAGAAGCTTATTTAGTGTCCAATCTATGTAAAGATTAGTACATAGTAAGCAAAAGAATATGCAAGAATTAGCAAAACATGCAAGTAGCCACTTGAAAGAGAAATCTTGAAAGGTCAATAATCATTTAAATAGACACTTGATAAGAGGCAAATTTAAGCCACAGTTTATGTCATTTTATGGGCCACATATCTAGCTACCATGGGTGGCATCTATAATCTGAGCCCTGTCTTCCTCAAGAAACTGAAACCTTCAATCTGCAGCCACAAGGAAATTAAATCTGCTAGTAGCTTAGGAGATCTTGGAAGCAGATCTTTCTCCATTGGAGTCCCCAACATGACTAGCACCTGAATTTCAGTCCAGTAGACCCTGAAGCAGGGAAAACAGATTGCATGTCATGACTTCTAACCTACAGAGACTGTGAGATAATAAATCTCTTTGCTTAAATTAATTTTTTGTGGTACTTTGCTATGTAGGAATAGAAAATGAATACAGTCTTTATTCTGAGTCTCTTAATATGTAAAGTGGATATAATAATTGTACTTAGCTCATGGTAGGGTTTTGAAAATCAAATACATATGTATTCATATGTCTATATACCTATATATCTTAAAATTATGATTCCTTTTATTTTCCAACCTGGATTTAACTTCTTTTATGAGTGCCCATTCTTTTAGGGGATAGAGATGTAAACACAGTTAATTCAGGACCTTTCTTTCAAATGTCCTCAGGATGTTGGTTTTGTATCTAATTTCTAGAAAGATGGAGAGGCTCAAAGATTTTGCAGATATTTATCTGGTTTATGATCAGTGGACGAGATGTGCTCCTTCTCAGTGAATATCACTGCAGTTTTGCAATAGTATATTTTGAAAAATGGATTTGTAAATTAGCTTCCTTTCTGAACAAATGTAACTTGGTGTTTACTTTTGCAGACTTCTCAGCAATAACATTATCTGTTTTTGCTAGATGAGTGCAATTCTGAATTATGTCTATGTGGTTTTGAACTCTATTTTTATAGACATACACTTAAAAGTTTTTCCCAGAAGGCACTGTTTTGTACTTTCTCAAGCAAAAATCAAATGATTTAGCAGAACATTCATAGTGTTTTGTTATAAAATTGCAGAAGCATCTATACTTTATTCCACTATTGGATAAAGCTTCTTAGTAGTCAATGCACTGGAGACTGCTGGTCCAATAAAATCCATTAGTTAGAAATACACACTTCTTTTTCTTCTGCTTCTTTAAAAACATAACTCTCTTACATTCGCTGATAACAGTATATGCCAACATATTGATTCACACTGTCCATTCTCATTGGAAGTTTTCTTTAATTATTTAGAAAGTCATTCTTCATGTGTATGACATATAGTTACAGTTATTATTGATTTACTTCTATAAATTGGGAAGGCAATAAAGAAATATTAAAATGAAAATGTTTGATCTTATATTTAAAATGTGAGAAATATATGTAAACAAAATTATATTCAATTGCCACTTATTTTCTTTGAAATGACCACTTGGAAAACTACAGAAAACCATCTGTGTTCTTTGAACCAATCTTTAAAAATGGTTTTTCATGGGACGTGTTCACCTGCACTCCTTGAGTCCTGAAATGCGTTTTGTATATGTGGCATGGTGGTACATTAAGACAGTGATTTCTCTGTTTTCATACATGTTAAAGACAGAAGATGAAAATACATTTTCTATTATTCCTTTTTTTCATATACCACCATTTAAACTCATTTTTTTAAATTTTTGTACTGGGGATAGAATCCAGGGACATTCTATCTCCAAGCTACACTCCCAACCCTTTTTATTTTGAAACAGGGTCTTGCTAATTTGCTGAGGCTGGCCTCCAACTTGCTATCTTCCTATCTCAGCCTCCCAAATACTGTATTACACACATCTAAACACATCTTAATCAGGCTAGGTCCTCTAATGTTAAAGCAAAATAAGCAAGAACACAAAACTGTGGCTATCTCTGCACTTTGAGCAACACTTTATGCAACAAACTGCAACCTAACTTAGTATGTAAACAAGCCTAAATCTAACTAGAAGTATAGTTTTTGTAACAAATGCCTCTTTCAGCCAATCACAAATACCTGAGCTTGATTCAGCCAATGAAAGTCAGCCAGCTCTTCACAACATGCCCAAATAAGATAGATGCCCAGCTATAGCCAATCAGTTTCCTTTTCTTCTGTGTTTGGCCTATGAAAATTCGCTGCTCAAGTTGCCAGGTAGGGTTGTCTGGACCTCTTTGGGTTCTGAGTGCTGCCTGATTCATGATACATTCTTTGTTGAAATGAACTCTGTTAAATTTAATTTGTCTAAAGTTCTTCTTTTAAAACAAAGGTATAGGCTTTTCTTACTGCCTGAAAGAGAAATTATAATTTTTAATTTTTAGGGCCTACTTAAAATCTTTAGCCAGCTGATGAGTAAATTCATTCCTATTAAAAGCAGGAAGAACAGTTCTGAGCTTCCCATATTAAAGAACCTGCTGTGAAGGGCAAATCTCTATCCTAAAAATGCCAAGGCTTTGTAGAAAACAGAGAACAAATTGTGCAGCTTCTTGTAGCACAAGAATGTCCATTACCACGTACATTAACATATATAGCAATGCCCATCAACTGTGCTAAACGCTTCCCATTTCCAGAGCTGACATGAATCCCCTGGGATCCTGTACTATATCCAATAGAAATGGGCAGGGAGCCCATGATTGCACTAAGCCATATGTCTCAGTATCCTTGATGAGCAATTGGTTGCTCACATCATATTTATTTCCTTAAGAAATTTAAAAATATGATTATTTTTTCTTTTTTTTTTCTTGTGGTACTGGGGATTGAACCCAGGGCATTCTACCACTGAGCAATACCTCCAGTCCTATTTTATTTTGAAGCAGGGTCTCACTAAGTTGCTGAGGGCCTCACTTATCTGTGATCCTCATGTCACACACTCCCAAGTACTGGGATTATAGGCGTGCACCACCACTGTGGTTATGTTTCTTATTCATAGGTTTTGTGAAACAAATTCTTACCTATTTATATGTTAGATGCCTAAAAATATGTGATTATAGAAAAGTGAAGGTGGCAACACTTCAATGGACATGATGTACATGCACAAAAGTATCAATATCATACATGGGGAGGGGAGGGAGCGGGGTGGAAGTTGGGGGAAGGCTGAGTGGTGTGTGCATGTATGTCTCTACCATTCTGAACATCACCATGATGTATGCTTACAATGCACCAGTAAAAACATAAATAAAAATAAAGAAAAGTGAAGGTGGAAGGTGGGTAGAAAGTTTAAATAAGAAAAAGACCTATTGATTGGTAACATGAGACTCATTAATAATAAGACTGTGCTACTAAGTCTATGAACAAATAATTGTTGATTCTCTAAAAGTTTTAAAATAATCTTATACAGAAATATAAGGGTAATGAGAAAAGATTGGAACAACCAAATGCTTTATATAAGTATACAATCTATAAAGTAATTATCTTTAATGCTTTGTATAGGTAACCTTAACAAATAATCAGGATTCACACACACACACACACACACACACACACACACACACTCATTACTTATCAGGCACTAAATAATACTTATTTTAGTAGTCAAAGGAATGGTTGTTGGTGAGGTTGTTTCAAAGTCCTGTGTAGTTAGATTCCTCAGTTATTTTAAAATGATTAGGGTCATATTTAATTCAGAGTATCCTGTGATTTTCAGTCTATATTCAATATTCAATTAGGCATAAAGATAATCTTAAAAGTTGTCTGAATACTTTCTACCTAAAATGTATATTGATTTTTCTACCTAAAATATCACATGACTTAAATAACAATCTTGATCATGCATAGTAAAATAGTTATTATATTCTATTATTTCACATTCAGAATCTTAAGTAAAATATGTGAATTGAAAAATTAGAAGTAAGTTCATATCTGAAATACATGATTTTTTATTTGGGAAATACATTTTCTTTCTGAGGATGTGATTCTCCAAATGTCTTTCTTTGATCCAGAAATTAATACAAAGCTAATAATACTCTACTTATTGCTTATATAGAAAAATACACATAACTGTTGAGAATTGAAGAAATTCAAACCATATTTAAATTAATAAAATACTTTAAAGTTAAAATTTAGAGTACAAGAAAAGTACAAAAAAAGCTAACAGTAGTAAATTGAAATATTTTCCCATTTTTTCTATGAATATGAGAGCTCCCCTCACATTTCAAGTTGTAATCTGAGGGCAACTAAATTCTCAGGAATCTTTGGGATTGACTATTTTTGAAGCAAGCAAACAGGAACAATTATATTCATACATATAAAAGCATAAATCCAGTTTTATTTAAACTTCTAGAAATCTAAAGAAGGTCTTACAAATCATGCAATCATTAACAGAAGATATATGAGTGCTCTTTTTCTAGTAGAGGCAGCCAGAGGTATCAGAATTAACTAATCTAGTATAAATTTAAACACAAACAGGAAAACAAAAATAAATAAAACATAAAAAACCAAAGGGATAATAAGAAATGAAATCCAATCAAGTATAACTAAAATCACAGAAAATCAAAGAGAAAGAGAAAGTTATAAAAGCAGGCAAAAATAATTACTTTCAAATGACTGACCTATGACAGTCAGAAGACAATAAAATGATTTCTGCAATCCACTGAAAAAAATTTTGCCTAGATTTCTGTAGCCAGTAACAATATCATTCAAGTATGGAGGAAAATGGCACGGAGAAAAAGAAAAATTAAGAGAGCTCACCATCAGGAGGCCCACATGAAAGCAAATTATAAAGATGTATTTCAGGTGGCAAGAAATTATCCCAGTGAACAGTGTGTGTTACAAAAAATAATAAAAAGAAAAAAACTGAAATTACAAAACTGAGATAAACAAAGATAAATAAAAATCACTGTGTGTGTGTGTGTGTGTGTGTGTGTGTAATAAAGAACAGTGATTTTTTATGACTTCCACTTTAAATTAAGAGGGAAACACCCTAATGCACAGGATGTACATATGCAAATACACCAAAGTCAACTACTATGCTGAGCATGAGAAAGAGGGAAGGGAGAGGGAATGGGGGTGGGAATTGGGGGAGGGCTAATTGACCATGATGTACATGTATACTTCTACCACCCTGAAACACATCAAGTTGTATGATTACAATTAAAATAATAATGAAAACCCTGCAGGATTTTTCTCTATTTCTTTTAAACTTCTTTCCTAATTTCTCCTTGAACGTGCAAAGGCTGTCTAATAAAATAGTTAGGAATCATAAAACTGATTAAGTATAAAACTTATCACCATTAAGGAGAATTAATTGAGTGCAGTCCCAGAATTTTATGAGTGACTCTACTAAAGTGGTGTTTACAGTCATTTTTCACAGCTTCAGCTTAGTTTAGTACTGATGCACATCAAAATATATTGTAAACAAACAAGGTTAAGTCATCAACAGGCCTGACTTCAGATTCTTCATTAGGATTCCAGTAAACAAGCACTTGATTAAGTTCACCAAAGAGCCTCCTCAGAGGACACCGTTAGTAAGTGACAGATATGATTCACTTGAAGAAAACACAATGACCAGACATATAAATTCGAGTTGCATATTTACATTATGCCATCATTATTTAGTTTATATTTCTGGCTAATAAATATTTTACAAAATGGCTTCTGCTGAGAAATGTAAGCATTTCTCACAAATATTTATGTCTTAAAACGGTGGAAACCTGAAGAGACCATGACTCCCAAGGAAGGAATTTCTGTTACTTAAATAAAAATTACCTCTTTCTGAAAAGGGAGAACTCCTCTCCATCTTCAAACACTGGATATAAGTGATTAATAGACAGCTCGTGATTGAATTAGAAATATTTATTTCAGCAACATGTTCCAAATATCCATCACTGATAAAATTTATTAATATAACTTCATTACTATTTATGAACTATTTGACTGAGTAGTAAATGCTTGCCTACATACACAATTTCTCTCCTATATTTCATGATGATTAATTAAGGTTATTAAAATATAACCTAATATATATATAGCACCTGTATAATATTAATTTTTCATATTACAATTAACCAATATAATAAACTACCACACATCTGCTTCCTACTATATTTTAAAAGGATTTTACAATTTTAGTTTTGTTTTAAAACATATTATAATAGTTCAGAAATACCATGGTTTGGGGAAAATGTATATTGGAAAGCAAAAATCCACTTGGACTGAAAGGATAATACAAATACAAGCAAAAGGCAAGAGACAAAGCATATAAGGAAAGGAAATAATTTATTAAGGAAGAAGCACACATAGTGAATAAATGATAAATAATAAAAAGTATATTACATATATTATGATGTGAGGAAGAAGTCATGTTGATTATACATGGATTGCAGGTATCACAATTAACATTGAATTTATGGAAGTAGATATAAAATGGAATGAGTCTGGACAGATTTAAACCAATGTAGTGAAGGAAAAGAGAGAAAGACTAGTAAGAAGCCTATCATAATAATCCAAAGTTGGGGGACAGCAAGCCTCTAGAATAAGATGAGGAAGGACATAAAATATTGTGAATGCATTTATTGGTCATTTCTATTTCTTCTTCTGTGAAGTGTCTATTTAGTTCCCTTGCCCATTTGAGGTGTAATTAATAGAAGGTGTAACAATATTGAGGTGTAACTAATAGAAAGGTTTAAGAAAAACAGTCATTATTCATGTATCCATTAATTCAATAGGTATTTCTTAATTAACTACTACCCACAAAAAATCATGCTGTATGCTCGAAATGAAAAATTAAAGAACAAACATAGTTACTGCCTTACTGGAATTTAAAGTTGGTGAGTGAAATGCATTCATTAAACAACCCACATGGAAATATAAAATTACAACCACAATTAAACTTAAAAAGAAGAGGTTTATGATGCTAGGAAGCACATTATGGGGGAGATTTGAACTTGTCAGTAAGTTTGGGAAAACTTTTGCAGACATTTATAAAGACTAAGTTCACCTGGGTAGAAAAAAGCCCAAGACTGTAATCAGACCTCAAGGCTGTCTTCATTGGACACAGTCCCAAAACGTGTCAGTAAACATGACCAGGTAGAGCTGTTTTGAGAATAAAGAAAGGATGAAGAAATCTTGATGTAAACCAAGGAGATTATCAAAAGTCTATAAAAGAGCCATTGTCTAAATAAAAATTATACTTAAATGAAAATAGGTTAAATTTTGGCTTTAATTATTTCTATCAAATATGGTTCACTATATACTCAATGTTCCTACTCTTGTATTATAACAAAATTTCTCAGATATAAATTTCACATTTTCTGAATTACCTGGATGATGCAAATATTGAGATTATTCCTGCTATAATTTCTACTATAACACAATGCACTCTCTTCCTGCCAAGCATCCTATATAAATTACTGCAATCTTAATGTTAAATGTTATTTTAACACTTGTGCTTGGACTCCAGCATAGAATTATATTACTTACATTATTAGCTCATTTACCACCTACTATGCTATATTACTAGATAATTCTTTGAACATGAGATATTTGGGATTACTTCTGGTAGTAATTTAAGCACCCCTTTGGCTTAATATTTACTGTCTCTTTCCATAACTGTTACATATCTGTGGTCTCCATTAAAAATGAAGCTAATTTAATCATCTCTGATTAAGACAACTGCTAGATTATTCAGATGAGGAATTTATTAATACTAAAGAGATATTACCATGTCATTTGTACACTGTCCCCATTATAAAAAATCTCCCACCTTTCAGAGGGATTATTAATGTTATACATATTTTAAAGTTACATTAAATTATATATGACCTTTTTATGATATATTTATAATATATTATGCAATCAACTTCTGCATTGTATATAATGTAGGGTTTATTATTTTATATATTAATGTTATTATTAACTGTGACTATTATGAGCATTAGTAGTAACTGACTCACATCTATCAGGTTCATGAAATTTACACAGCATGTTTGCATATATTTAGTTTTTGTTACAGATAATATGGTTAGATAAATTTATGCTATATTAATAAGTTATTTTTAATATAAATGTGCAGATGCCTATAGAAATAGGCTTTCTTCTAGAAATATACTTACAATTTATTAAATGAACTCTCAAACCTATACGGTTCTCACTTCATATTTTAATGTGAGATGAAATTCAAAATACTTCAATCACAAATTAATTTGAAATTGTAACATTTCAAGAGCAATGATTTCTTAAACACAGGGGAATATAAGACAAGTAGAAATTAGGTAAATATATCATGAGCCCCTTGATTTGTAGCTCTGTATTTGACTTGACTAATATTTTAAGGCTCTTTTTATTATTAAATGATTCAAACTCATCATAATTTATTTAAATAAAATTAGACAAAATTAACTAAAAATAAAAAGCTACTTGCATTCTATTCACTCAGGGAATACAATTATTAATATTTTATATAATTTTTTTGAGATTCTTTTCTCTATATATCAATACATGATGCATTTTTTAAACAATCTTCATTTTGTCAGTTACCAAACTCAATGTTTTTAATCTGTTGCTGTTCAATTGTTTTCTTTTTTCTCCTCCTATCAATGCTTTCATCTGTGCAGTGCTGCCTCTTCTTTCCCACTCACCAATAATATGGGTGGAGACCATGACTTTTAGTTATTTTCAGGTACAGGCATATTTGTGTCCTGTTTTACCTCCTTTATACTTTTAATTCATATGAAGCTGAAAGCTAATTTCCTTCTCCTTCCCCAACACTGGACATAACATCATAACCAATTAATTTAACTTTTTATCTTTTTTCTGGATCCTTTCTCTTCTACTGTATTGATGCTGAGGAAGTGAAAAAACAAGGGAAAAGATATCTCCGCTAACATGTCAAGAGAAACAACATAATCAAAGTCAAGAGACAAGTGAAAATTGAGATAAATTACAGAAATGAACATGCCACAGATAGATAATTATTAAAATTGTGATTATACTATGGTTAGATATAGAATGATCCTTTGAAGAACTCATAAGTTGGTGTTTGGAGTTGATATAATTGAGTCTTGAAGGTTGTAATCCCAGTAGTGGATAAATCCATTGTAATGGATTTATCTGAGTGGTACCTATAGGGCAATAATGTGTGGCTGGAGGTGAATCCTTGGGGGTGCAGCCTTTGGGATCATGTTTGGTTCCTCCTCCCCTTGCTCTCTGTCTTGCTTCTGCCCTCCATGATGTGAGGAGCACAGCCCATGTGCTCTCCCTCTCTCCACCTCCAACTGCCATGCTCTGAGATTCGTGGTCCCCAGCCTCACATGGACTGAACCTGAAACTGTAAGAAAATAAATCTTCTTTCCTCTAAGTTAAGTGGCCAATCTTTTAGATTATAGCTGCAAGAATGCTGGCTGGAACAGATGAGAACAGATAAAATAGAAAAATAAGCAAAAACCATAAAGACAAAAGTTCAAAGATAAAGATACACATATGTCCCATAAACATTGAAAGAATAATTGAACTCACTGTGATGCCATTTCTTATACATTCTATAAGCAAAAGTTTTCAAAGTTTGATAACATACTGTATTGGGGAACCCATAGAGAAAGGCACTGCCATGTATTGAAGGACAGCATTTAGCAATATTTTAAAAATGTACATATTTACTTACCCTGTGACCTAAGCATCTCACTTTAAGAATGTATGACAAATGTAATTTTTACTTGTAGAGGTATACAGTTAAACAAATACAACCCAAAATGTGAAGAATTTTTATTTTGTTATTATGTAGAATAGTAAAATATTGGAAAAAATCTCAACTCCAATCCACATGATACAAGTTGAGTACATTATGGTACATGTTTACAATGGAATTACGCATCATTATAAATTAGGATGAGGAAGATTTCTATGAACCAATAACTAAAAACTCTCAGTATTTATTTAGACTACAACTATAGTACAAAGAATAAGAACAAGAGTAAGAATTTCTAGGCATTTTCTTTTATATTATAACTTCTGTTATGAGAGATGAAGCATGCAGAAGTTTTATATCTACAAAAATAATGAAAATAAAAGGACTCAAAATTCAGATTGTAAAACCAAATACAATGTTTTATCAAATTTCTATTACGCATCTATATGCTATGTAACTGTGAACACATTACTTTGTGTATTATAGCGATAAACCTAAAATCAAAATGAAGCCCAGAGAAGACTTATATATTACTTGCAGGTTATTTGAAGTCTGAATCTTAAGAGAGATGTTAAATGCACAATAAACATTGTGGTTAGATTATTCCTAAAATATTTTTATTTTAATAATCAGACTCTTCTGAATTGTTTTTTCAGCTCAGGAATCTTAATGTTTTCATTTTATATATGATAACCTCATCTGATGACAGTGATTTTAAAGTGTTTAAGCAATGCTTCATTATTGTTTTGGAATTCTTCCCCTCAATATATGACACTCATTTCACAAGTTTTGATGTGAATCTATTCTGTAACTTATCAGATGACATAAACAAAGATCTTTAGACAAGAACTAGTAGTACTTGTATTTCTTCTTCAAGTGGTTTCCTAATAGGTTTGTTAACTGAACTATCAGGAAGGGTGGCTGCCCACTTGTGCTACAATCAATGATAACCAAGTCACTCTATTTTGGTTAGATTACTCCTTTAATTGTTCAGATATATGTTCATGCAGTACATCAAGAACTAAAACACTTGTGGGGTTAACTAGGGCTCTTAGATATGTAGTCAAGATGAATTTTAATCAGCCTCATTTCTCTTTTGTATTCCGTGGGCTCTGGAAAAAAGTTTTTCATATGAAAGAAATCATTCCCCTTTCATGTTTCTTTGAGAAGTTCTGAATGCTAGTGAAGTCCCTTCTCTTGAGAGATCAGGCTTTTTATATACTGTGCACATAACTGAATTGAAGTTACAATAGTATGAACAAATGTGCGCATAAATAATAGCAGCTATATCATAATTGTTGTTTGACAAATGGTATTTGTTAAAGCAAGCAAACAAGCAAGAACCAATGAATTGAAATAAGTTTTATTACTTAAGAAATTGAAAGATGTAAAAAAATTGACATTTTAAATTTACAATATATGTCAGTTTTCAAATTTGGTTTTAATAATCTGGAACACTATATGTGGTTTTAAATTATAAAAAAATAAAACCTTACTCACTGAATGTTATTTATTCATTGAAAGTCTGGAAGAATTCCCCTCACATACTATATATACTTTTTTAATCTTCAGTATCTTCCATTTTTTAGATGATTTAATTTTCCTTAATTCTTGATACAGTTATCGTTATTTTAAAATATTTTTTCATGAGGGGATTGGTTTCATCATTTTATATTATTACAACAGAGTATAATTACTATTATAACATAGTAATTTCAAATGAAATAAAAATTTAAGCAATAAATTTCATAAGAGCAATAATTGGTTAATTTACACTTATATAAAATTTCATTTCATAGTGTATATATAGTCATTAACATGTATAAACAAACTACCCTAATAACTTACACTATAGTATTTTATATTTTTATAACAAATTATGCTAAAATATATCTTTATTAATAAATATGAAATTATTTATGAGGCTGAGATGATGCAAAACATTTCAATCACAGTTCATTATGATGAACTCATGAAAAGATAAAGAAGAGATTATCGTAGACTTGTGCAAAGTGGCTTCACTGTTGTACAAGGTACTGGGGTCATTCAATGATAAGAAAGACATAGCCCGATCCTCAGGTCAGCTGTAGTCATATTTTACAAGTACAGAGATGAGATAGAGAATAACTCTCCTGATACCTAATAGTTGCTGGAAAGCTGTCTTTAGCTTCTGTACTGACTGGTTCATAGTCAAACTCATAAGTTTGTTAAATGAAAGAGAGAGAGGAGATTATTGAACATTATGATTCACTCTATGCTCACCGAAAACTGCTGGCTTTCCAAAGGAGATTCATATTTTAATTTTAATTTTGGTGAAAAGCACATAAGATAAATTTACCATTTTAACCATTTTTAAGTGTATGGCTCAGTAACATTAAGTATGTTCACTTCTTTGTCCTGCCAGTTCCCAGAACTTTTTCATTTTGTAAACCTGAAACCCTCTCAATAAAAAATACTTCCCTAGTTCTTCCCTTCCCCTTAGCCCTTAGTAATTACTATTTTATTTTCTATTTATATTAATATTACTATTCTATATACTTAATATAAATGGAATCCTCCAGTATTTGTCTTTCTGTGACCAGTTTATTTTTAGCATAATTTCTTCATGTTTCATTCATGTTGTAGCATGTGACAAAATTTCCTTTCTTATAAGGCTAAACAGTATTCCATTGTCTGAATATGCCACAGTTTGTTAATCCATTCATCTCTTGATTATTCATGTGGTCTGCTATTACCTTTTAGCTATTGTGAATAGTAGTACTATGAACCTGAGAGTGTATGGAATGTTTTAAGCTGCTAAATTTGTGATATTTTGTTATAGAGCATTCAAAATGTATTTTATGGCTGGACTATTTTTTGTGGTATTGTGGGTTGAACTGACGGACATTCTACCTCTGAGCTACACCTCATACTCCCGTTTTTTTTTAAATTTTTGAAACAGGGTCTTGCTAGTTTGCTGAGAGTCTCACTGTGTTCCTGAGGCTGTCCTCAACCCTTTGGTCCTCCTGTCTCAGCCTCCCAAGTACTGGCATTACAAGCATGTGCAAAATTCTATAGTTACTTACTATGCATCAAAATAAGGAAGAGAGATGTATTACAAAATGAACTGACCAAAATAATTCATGGAGTCTAGATCATTCTGTCTGTCTTCTGTTTCAAATAACAGTGATTCAATTTTCCCTTGAATTATTGTATCTATGTTTCTGTTTGAATTTTATTTCTTTAAGTTAGTTATTCTTATTATTTTTTTATGATGCTGGGGATCGAACGCAGGGCCTCACCCATGCTAGACAAAAGCTCTACTACTGAACTACATTCCCAACCTTGAATTTTTAGATAAGGCTCATAATTAATATTTCAGTGTACTACATAGATTCTTCAGTTTTAGTGTCCATTTAGGGAGTCATGAAGCAAGTGTGATGCATATAACTAATGTTTTGGCATTTTAAGTAAAATATTGAAAGTACTATTAGCTCAATGAAAATTGGAATTATAACTTTATCATGCAATAACAAATAGGAATTTTTAGACTTCTTGTCATTTCAAACCATATCAAGGTAGTACATAAAATTTAGGCGATGTAAACATCCTTCTTTAAATTTATTGCTCTTTTTCACTCATAAACCACTCAGATTTAGGCACTCTCAGAGTTCTATATTCTGGCTTAGACATAAATTTTCCTTCATAATCTATCTCTTTTCTTGGTCTTATTTTATCCTATTGCCTGCAAGAGAAAAACAAATATTGAAATAAAAAAATCCATAGAACACTCTAAACATGGCTCAACCTTTTTCTCCATTTCAAATTTGTCTGTGTTCCCTGTTGTTCACCACCCAATCAATTACTCAATTTTAATATTTAATTGTCTGTCTCATTACATTTTCAATGCTTTGCTTACATGTTTGCTTTAATTTAGCACACCAAATGTGTTACAACCATTATTATTTTTTCCAGGAGAAATTTTGTTCATCTATCAAAGACTAGAAAACATTTTTTTTTTCTAAATTAATAGTTGCAGTTTTCTTCCTCTGGGATGCCATAACAACCCATACTTTTAAAAAAATCCAATCCTTTATTTTATAAACAGGGCAGGGGGTTTAAGTAAATATAGATCCCAGGGAAATAATCCTAGGTAGAGAAAAAATATTCTAATGAAAATAAAAATTAGAGGAAAGGCTTTGTCTATTTGATGGAGACTTGTTTTTGTGGTATTCATGTTTTCACGAAATGACAAGAAATATACGTGCATATTGTGAAAAGATTCCACCAGTATATACATACAAAACATAATAATATAAGCTTTATGAACATTTATCTTGACATGAATTAGATTTGGTCAGTGCTGCATGCAAATATTTTGCTGATTTGTTTAAGAAAACAAAATATCTTATGTAATACAAACTACTGAGAATAATCAGCAGGTGTTTGCTTCAGGTAGTTTTAGCTCCTTCTGAAATGTCTTTTAAATGTCAGTATCAGTTCAACAGACTTTGTGGGAATCTGGTTGCTGGGGAGAATTTATGGAAATTTTGCTATCCTGTTGTTCTGGTGAGAATCACATCGCATTTTTCCTTCTAATGGAAAGAAACTGGGAATATTTTGTTTAATATAGCATATTTTTAGAGGTTCAAAAGATGAAGTATAGTAAAGAATATTCTGCCACACTGAAATTAAGGATACCACTAAATTATTCTAATTTTTATGTGCAACTTTTGCCTGAAAATGTTTAAGAAATTATGTGAGCCGGGCATGGTGTTGCATGCCTGTAATCCCAATACTTGGGACGCTGAGGCAGGAGGATCACAGGTTTGAGGGCAGCCTCAGTAATGTAGCAAGACTCTCAGCAACCTAGTGAGACCTGTTTCCAAACAAAAATAAGAATTAAAATTAAAAAAAAAGTGTCTGGGATTGTAGCTCAGAGGTAGAATGTCCCTGGGTTCCATCCCCAGTACCACAAAAAACAATTATTTGGCTTTAAAAAATTTTGTTATTTATAAAATATTATGTGGCTACCCACTCTACATGATTCCTGTATTAGTCAGGGTTCACTAGAGTAACAGAAGTCACAAGCACATATATGGTAAAGGGGATCTATCAAGTCAGATTACAGCCTGAAGCAGTGTAGGCTCAAGTGGCCAACTGCACGCAGAGAGCCAGAGGAAGCAGCAGCCGGTCGAGTGGTCCAAGAGCTGGAGCAACCACGAATTCAGTCCCAGTCCAAAATAGAAAGGCCAGGAAACTCTCTGGAGACATGATGCTGAAGGTCCGGTTTGAAGAGCTGGAGGCTGCTAATATCTCAGATGAGGGCAGACACGCC
The DNA here is from genome assembly GCA_004027185.1 of Glis glis. Classification (NCBI taxonomy): domain Eukaryota; kingdom Metazoa; phylum Chordata; class Mammalia; order Rodentia; family Gliridae; genus Glis; species Glis glis. The sequence continues at coordinate 17,974 of PVJS01022535.1, forward strand.
TCTTCAGGAGGAACCAGGCATGCTTTCACACAGCTTTTTCCTTTTTATCCAGGTCCTGTGCCTATTAGAACCGCGCTGCCTACATTCAGGGCAGGACTTCCCCTTCAATCTGCCATTACATAAACCAATCATCTCATCAACACACCCAAAGTCACTTCATCTTAGGTATTTCATGATCTGGTCAAGTTGACAGTCTAGATTAACCATCACAATACCTCCATGTATTTACTTATTTAATAATTTATTGAGCACCTCCTATATTATAGAGATGTTCAAATCCCTGGTATTATAGTGGTGCACACATGAGGGAGGAACATCCCTGCCATTAAGAAATATACACTGTATTGAAGATTTAGCCAATAAGGAAACAAACATAATGTGAGGCAGTAAGAAATGTTCAAAAAAAACATAGAGGAAGGCAAAGAGATATGAAGTCATGAAAAAGATATAAGAAATCTTTCAGAGCCGGGCATGGTGGTGCACGCTTGTAATCCTAGTACTTGGGGGCTGAGACAATAGGATTTGGGTTTGTGGCCAGCCTCAGCTACTTAGTGAGCCCCTCTGCAAATTAGTGAGACCCTGTTTCAAAATAAAGAATAAAAAATAGGGATGGGGGTGTAGTTCGGAGGTAGAATGCACCTGGGTTCAATCCCCAGTACCGCAAAAAAAAAAAAAAACAGAAATCTTTCAGCAAAGGCAGTCAGATATGATCGATACGAAGGAGAGAATTTGAGCAAAGGGTCTTCAGATAAGAGCACTCATACAAACTGTAGGGTGATGTCATTTAGTCCACAGCCACAGTCAATACCTTTGGGAATATAGTTTTTAGCAGTTGCATGCCTTTGGCAAGGTACATAGTCAACAAACATTTCAAACCTTACCTACCCTGTTTTAAATAAAAGCAATATCTCAAATCTCATGTGAGTTGTAAGTTACTGATGATTTATTGAAAGCTATTTTATACCCAGTGGATAAATAATGTTTATATGAAAAGTAATCAATCACTCAAATATTAATGTATGATTCTTTTGAGATCATATGTAATCTCAAAATTACAAGTTACTCAAAACAAGGAATCAGTTTAAATATCCATTCAAAAATATTGGTTAAATTTGATTTAGCATATTGTATTTGGGGCATAAAATGCTGCTTTAGAAGGTATTTGTCAAAATCCTCATTTGTTATTATTATTATTATTATTATTATTAATTTTAAGCTAAGACAGTTGAGAATGTTGTCAGTGGCTCAAAGTTAATCTGGTGACTTGGCAAACAATACCTACAGTGTGAGTCAGAAAGCATTGCATGCAAATTAATTCAATATCTCACTGGCTGAAGAAAATGTTGTACACTATTTAGTGTTTCTCTGTAAAATAGGTACCTTAGGCTTTTTGGTGGAAAAGGTTAACTTCCTGAATTCACCTATTGCCTGATTTTTATACAAAGCCAGGGCTTGCTGACTTATGCACAGGAAAGCCAATAATATGGTAACAACAACAAAGCATATAATATGGTACCAACAAGAAAGCTTTACTGTGAGGCGGGTCACCAAGGAAGACAGAAGCAAAAGGCTCCAATCTGTCTTCCCAATGGATAGGAAGGGAGGGAGAGGGAAGAAGCTGCTTGTTGATTGGATGGTGAGAAAGGGAAGTGTAAGGGTTCTTTTGAGCAGGTGTAGATGGTCATCATGCCTCTTCACAGCTTGCATTTTTAATGGGGGGTATGTTATGAATGGGGAGTTTTGAGTATGTAACATTAGAAAGTCATTAGCTAGATGAACTGGCTTCTGTGCATGCTCAAGCTTGAAAAGCAAGTTTCAAACCATCCTTGGGTAGATTCTGGAGATTTTTCTTGAAAACAAAAACCAACTTGAGCACTTTTGTTATTTGAGGAATTCATGTCCAGGTGTGTCCAGGCCTTAGCTAGCTTCTATTTCCTGATTTCTGTATTCCCATTTTCTAAACTTATGTTCATTAGATTTTTGTTGTTGTTATTCCCATTTTAGTAGTTATAAAAAAGAATCCCTATTTAGATAAGAGGAACTTAAACAGCCTCAATTACATGTATTGGCTGTTCATTAATTAAATGTTTCCTTCCGCAACTCTTGACCTTATACACTCAAATGTAATGACTAAGAGGATGCCTTTGTCTGCAAGCACACTACACATATGCAAATCCTGGTATCACTACTAGATCTCTGATTTATAGCTATTTGCTTAAACTCTTTCCATCTCAGTTTCCCTATCTATAAAGCAGGAATAATAATTGAGCCCATCATCCAGGGTTGTTATAAAGATTAAACAATTTGATATTTTAAGTGCTTAGCATAATACTTGTAAACTTGAGTTCTGCCTTAGTTCATTTTCTTATATTCCAGGTTGAGTCTTTATGGTTCTTAGAACGTTCAAGGGTGGTGGTCACCTGAATAGATGAAACCTACAGGAGGCAGAGCTAGATAATGGTGGGATAAGACCTTCCAACAATCTTCTTCCCAGAGAAATATCAGTTTGGACAGCTATTCATGGATGAGACTACCTTCCCAAGAGTTATGGAAACCAAGTGAGAGATCACAGTACCTAGTTTCAGCATGATAAGCAGAAAAGGTCAATTGAAGAAGGCAGGAAGAAAAGAGTTGCCCTCATAACCCCTTCCCCAACTTCAAGAAATGCAGTTTGGTGAGAGATGCTTCCCTTTTAGGGGAGGGAGAAAGAATTACACCCAGGCCTTAGAGTTGGAATCTAGAACCAGGCCTGCCACAGTGAAACTCAGTATCAGGCAGGGTCCACAGCTTTTTCTTGTAGGCCATTGCCCACACACGGAGTCTCTGGACCTGTCCTAATTTGGCAGCTAATGGATTGTCTCCTTCACCCCTAATCCAGCTCTGAGCAGCACAGTGCAGAAACAGACTCCATTTGCTAGGGGACAGGGCAAGAAAGTAATGATGCACTTTGCCTTGAAGCTCATTGCAAGACTAATGAAATCCAACACCTTGGGAATCCCATTACCTTTGGTGTATTGGCCAGTGTCTTCAAATGGAACCCCCTGACCCATGCCATGCCAGGCTGAAACCTGTAGCCCTAGTCAGATGAACTTGTGTTCCAGCCAGTTATCACCTCAGGCTTGCTGCACCAATCTTGGGCCAGGAGTACCAGAACAACAGGCAGGCATACCACATGGGCCTTGGTCTTACCATGTGCTGAGCTCATCTGTACAGGCTGTGGGCTATGGGTACTACCCAGCATTGTGGAGTTAGTGGTCACAGGACTTCAGTTAAATGAGGCACATGCCTTATAAAGGTCAAAAGGAAATTGGATAATTATCCAACTTTACATTGTACCACTTTAAACCAGGAGGAATTGAGAACTCAACAATATACAATATGAGACAAAAATTTATACCCGGCAAAAATTGTCCTCAGGTATAATGGGCACAAAAGAAACCTGATAGTCACGTGAAGAATTCAAGGAAACAGTTTCTACGAGTTCTTCCTAGGGAATCTAGAGAATAAACTTCACACAACAAAAAGCTATAATGGTTTAAAACTCATCAGGTATGTTTAAATCCATGAGTACATAACCACATGGGGAAAACAAAAAATAGAACTATATGGTCAATTTTAGAAGCTGATGTTCAATATCTTGACTTTCTTTTTTAAAAAAGAGAATCAAGCACATATCTTGGACTTTGAATATTAGCTGCACTACTATGCAAGCAAATAGGGCTGTATTACAGCTAATCAATTAAAACCAAAGACATAATTATAGCTCCCAATGACTTAGTGGGTCTAAACGTTGAAAATCATCTTTTGCTTGCATGTGCCTCTTGATAGAATGACTTGATTTCATTTTTAATCTTACCAAGGCATCAAACACAAGTCAGGTCACGTCTGTGTGCCAGTAACAATATGTAGAAAAGTACAGAGGGTAGAGGACCATGTTGAACTGCATCATAATGATGAAAGTAAAAGCAAAACAGAAAACAAAAAAAAAACCACATTTGGGAAAATCTATAGTTGAGACAGTGATCAGTTCTTACAAATATGAGTTGAAATCAGGAAGCAAAATTTGAAAAAAAACAAAAGGCCTGAATCTTTTAATAGGAAATATTATACCATATTGTCTATTTATATACACTTGTATGATAAAATTATAAAGGAACACAAGGCAAATAATTATATAAACAATCAGAATATTGATTACTTTTGTAAGATGGAAAGAAGGAATGATTAATATAGGGCACATGAAGATGTTTCTGAGATGTATGGGAAAGTTCTATTTCTTGACTCAAATGGTAATTAAAATTTTTTAGCCAATAATAATTTACTAAATTACATATATATGTATATATGTAAATATATGTAAAATATATTTATATATATATTTAAGATATATATATTTATATATATATATTTATATATTATTTATATATATATTTATATATTATTTATATATATATTTATATATATTTTATATATATTTAAGATATATATATTAATATATATATATAAAATAATATATTTAAGATATTAAAAATAAAATATCTGTGAAATTAAACATATATAGAAATACTGATTATTTAGGTAAGAAAGAAAAAAGATTTATTAAACATAATTTAAAGTATAACTCTTCCAGTTTTCCATATATTTTCATTTATATAAAATTACATCATAAACTACCCATACACTTAATGAAAATAGGACGTAATTTTAAAAAACATAGATTTGTTAAAACTGGTAAATTTCTATTTTGTAAACACTGAAAGAAAATATTAAATTTCAGTTTATTTAACTTAGTACAAAATGACCATAAAAAAGAATAAAATTAAGGACATTTGAGCTATTGTCATTGGTGATACATATAGAATTTTTATTAATTTTAGAAATATAAATAATGTATCCCAATTACCAAATCAAGCATATTGTCTATTAGGACAAATTCTAAGAATGAGAAAGTTTACTTAGTTTTGAATCGTGGAGGGTGATATATTGGTATGGTTCCTTAAAGCTATTAGGAAATAATAGCATAGTAGGAGGAGTTATGAATGTTCATGCGAATGTCATTGCATGTAATGAAGTTAAATAGATCTACTCTATCAAAATCTTGCTCCCAAGGCTTTCTCTATCATATCACAGTATGCAATTAATGAATTGCAATTAAACATCTGTAGGGCAAAATTTTCATACTGAGTAAATATTTAAACACAAATGAAATGAAATGATATCCACGTATTATTTATTTGGAAATGATGTGAAAAAATACAGCATGTAAACTTTGATGTAAAAACAACAACAAAAATATTACACTCTGTCTTCTATAGTGGGGGGTTATTTGTTGAGGTGGCTGCATAGAATAATTTCATTTGTGGGTCCTTACCAAAAATAAATAAATAAACTAAATCCCCAAATTAAATAAGTAAACCAGATATCGACACATGATTAATGTTCATTAATGTAATTCAATCTATTTTAGAATTAATTAGAATCATGGTTCATTTTCTAGATAGGACTTTTAAAAGGTAGATTCAACTTTTCCATTTGTCTTTTTTATTCTGTTAATAGATGGGGAGAATTCTATAACCCTAGGGGAATGTCTTGCAGAGTCATAAAGTGAAAAAGTCAGGCTTCTGAATCACAAAGTGCGCAAAAGCTGCCTTTGAGCAGGGGATCTATGGGGACCTTAAATGAAAGATAAATAAAATTCCATTGTATCAAACCACTGAAATTTGGAAGGTTTTTAATTAATGCCAAGAACCAGAGTTCCTTGTTAATGCAAGTCTGACAGATCTGAAGCAACACTTGATTATTAGAGCAGGGATTATACTTAACATTTTTGAAAAACATATTCTCATTTATTGAATGAAATACTTTGTAAGTTACTTTTATAAAGTACTTTCTTTGTAAAATTGTGTGAAAGTTAGAGATTTTCATAAAGCATTATTATATTTTGTCATATTTGAGAATTTCTCAGTAAATGAGAGTATTACTAATATTATTTTATAAAGTAAACCAACTTTAGCTACTAATTTTTTTCCTTTTTTTGAAACTTTTTCATTACATGAAAATTTACAGAATTTTATAAAGAGGATCAGAATTTTTTTAATAGAGGACTTTAGATTTAGTCATATGCATGCCTCACCTTCTTTAAGAAATAGCAAACTAAAATGCATTATTTTCTGTTGTTCTTTTGTGTCCCCTAAATTGCCTAACCCAAAACCTGACACAGATAATCATTGAATTGCAACATGAAGCATATATTAGGGATATTATCATGAAAGTTGTCTACCTAACATAGTCATTAAAAAATGTAGGTTAAATTTTCCCATACCACTATTAGCATGTACGAAAATCTCATATGACTTCTGTCACTATGAATTTCAAACCACTTCATTTATATGTGATTGTTCTCAAGAAATTTCCTACTGTTATATTATTTTATGAAATATTTCCCATTATTTTTTCCACCCAGCTTGAAAAAAAAAGATAAAATGTACATTGAACACAGCATTTTCTTCTCTGAATAGAAGAAGTCTTACCTTGTTTGACATAGACATTTTCCTATTGTAAATCTATCATGGTTTGGTAGCACAGATATCCCTAGACATTGCTAATTTTCAGAGCAATTTATCACCAATGTATACATGTATAATAGAGAATTAAGCTGAGAAGTCATATAGTCTGCATTTCCATCTTCTTTCTCTCTGATACACATTCACCTTACTTCCAAGGTGGTTCCCCTTCACTTCTCACCAAAAAAGCACATTTTATAGCAGAGATTCCAAGCCTTTATAATTCCAGAACTCATCCATATGCGATGAGTCATATTAGGGTATGAATTGGGAAGATGAAGAGATAAAGAGAGAGGAAAGAGCCTATGATATTATTAGACTTTAAAAAGTGTCATATAACTCTAATATAATGAGACATTTTGTAGCTCTCTTGAAGGTTTTTATGAACACTCTTCGAAAGGAAATCATTAAAAGCCTTTGAACAATGTTAGCACAATTCAAAATACACTTTGGGGAAAAACTTTCATCTAGCGGTAAAAGATTTAAGACATTAAAAATGAATTATACTATTTCAATCATATTTTGTATTCAATGCCAAAACTTTAAATGATTGGTATTAACTTGAGTTCAAGAAGCTTTGAGGGTTGAGTGAGTTCTGTTTTTTCCATTCTTTATTATTCAATAAAATTCCAACATTGAACCAGAAAAATACCTAAGCATACTAATTTCACTAAGCATGTTGATTAAAATAGGAGAGGCTAGAATCTGTCAGGAATATACCAAAACTTAAATGCCAGTGTTGAGGGATTGAAATTCGATGTCAGAGTCTACTTATGTTTTTAACTGTCAATAAAGAAATGAAGCAAAATTATGTAACAAAATATCAATGGGTTTACTATTGAAGACAACCTGGCTGTCTTTTGTGGAAGGCACACAGGATGCAATCTCTCCTGGTGAGGACATTTGGGAATCACTGGGCACCTCAGTGATGTTTGTCTTTAAAAGGCTGAGATGGATGTTTGCATATGCTGGAATAGGGCTTTCTGGTTTCAACTAGGATATTATTAATCTAGAATTTCATAGTCTGGGAGACAATGCTTAAACTTTAGAAGCAGCAAGGCTGGAGGATAAGTCATCCTGCCTTCAACTTCAGGGCATGGTTCTAGGGGAAACATAGATGGTAAATTAGCTATAGTGTTGGTGGACTTGCAAAATAATATTGTGAATTAATAATAGAGATTAAGATGAACAAAAGGGATGGTTGTGGTGGTGCATGCCTGTAATCCCAGTACTTGGGAGGATGAAACAGGAGGATCACAGATTTGAGATGAGCCTCAGCAACCTAGCAAGACTCTGTTTCAAAATAAAAAAAGTTGGGGGTATAGATGAGCAAAAGGCCCATATCAAACTACAGTCGAAAATTTGAGTTGCTCTCTTAGTTTCTGATATTAAGTTGATTATAGAATGGAAAATCTATATAGTTGCAATAGAGAAGGCAACATAGTATGCATTAAAATTTTTTTGAGGATAAACACATTAGGACATCAATAAGATTAATCAGAGAGATGGAGAAGTTAAAGATACAGGAAAAGGAGACTGTAATTGTAGGATGCAGTCCTTGATAAGATGAGAGTGGCTATAGAAGTAAGAAAGCAGCACATTTGAGCAAAGAGTAATTGCTAGTTAGGAGCTGCTGAATGCCTGCTATAGGTAAAGGAATCACAACACAAACTAGGCAAAGCCTGTATGGTGCAATAATTGAATTATTTTCATATTCAATGGCTTTACCCAACGGTATCATATAGATTCCTTTTGTATCTAAAAATTAGGATAATAACTAGAATTAACCGAAACACAGAGTCCTATGGAAATAGCTGAGGCAGCAGCATACAAGAATGGAAAGAAGAGATGGAGGCTGCACAATTTTAGGAGGCAAATAAAATCTTGTTTATATGTGCTTTTTTTGTGGCACTGGGGATTTAGCCCAGGGGCATTCTACCTCCAAGCTACACCCCCAGCCCCATTTTTTATTCTTTATTTTGAAACAAGGTCTCACTAAATTGCAGAGGGCCTCACTAAGTAGCTGAGGCTAGCCGTGAACCCGGATCCTCCTGTCTCAGCCTCCCAAGTACTGGGATTACAAGCATGTGCCACCACACTTGTATGTGCTTCTTTAAAAGTGCTATGAGTGAATATTGCAGAGTCCAATCTATCTTCAAGTCATCATCTTTGGCCAGCATTCCAGAGAAGCTAACTGTGAGCATGATTGTTAAATTTAAAATCCAAGAGAGAGGAAACCTGCACATTTCCAGAAAGAGCTTACTGAAGTTGATCTAAGGAATTAGGAAAGTGGAGAAGAACTGTGAGCATTCCAGAGTCATAGTCTCCAGGACACAAAAATAAAGTTACTATTTTCAATAATATGGCTTAAAATCATATTGGGAAGCAATAGCTATGATGAGTAACAATTCATCTGGTTTTGATGAAATTATTTTTCATAGATAAAACTGTTTTAAAACTTAGCTACAAAGGCCTTTTTCTAGAACATATAAAGAAAACCAGCAAGTCAATGCAACAGCACAATTTTTAAAACCGGGCAAAAAATTTAAATAGACATTTCACCCATGTTTGAATGACTAATTAGGGAAATGCAAATTAAAATCACAATGAGATGTCATTGAACATCCACCAAGATGATCATCATTATCATCATCATTATCATCCAAAGATATCTAACAAGTATAGAGAAACTAAAACCCTCATGCATTGCTGCTGAGAATGTAAAAGATGTATCCACTTTGAAAATCAATGTGGTTGTTTCTTAAGAAGTTGAAAATAAACTTCTCAACCAAGTGACTAATCCTTTCCAGAATATCTAGCAAAGGAAATGGAAATATATCTACATAAATACTTGCAAGTAAATATTCTTACTAACACTTTTCTTTGAAGTAGCCCCAAACTGGAAGTAATCTAAATTTCCATCAGTTTGTGAACAGAGAAATAAGATGTGTGCTCAATAAAATAAAGAAATGGAAAAGTGCAAGTTACTAGTGCATGCTACAAGAAGATGAACTTCAAGAAGCCAGTCCAGAAAAAAAAAGCTTTATATGATTTCATGTATGTGAATTGACCAGAAAAGACAAATCCATTGAGAGGTATCAGACTACTGGTTACCTACAGTCAGGGATGGGAACAGATATTGACTGCAAATGTGCACAGGGGAACTTTTGTGTGTTGGAAATAATCTAAAATTGGATTGCAGTGATGCTTGTACAACTATGAATTTACTAAAGTATCACTGAATCATATACTTAAAATAGATGACATTTATTTTAAGTAGATTATAGCTCCATAAACCCTTAAAATAATGAGTATGGCATAGAGAATGGGGTGCTAAAATTTTAATGTACAAAATGAAGTTCTAGAATCATTCTGTAAGTTGCAATCTAAAAGAAAGAACTTATATTATAAATAAATCAATAATAATATATCACATAAACCTAGAACAATCTTCCTTTTATATCCAGCATTAAGATTTATAGCTTGGAATTTTTGAAAATTCTGCCATCCTACACCCATTTAATTTTTATCCTTTAGGTCAATAAATCACAGTGTAGAAGGAAAGCAGAATTAATTCTTTTCTAACATGCCATTTCCCCTAAATCAAAGTATGGATGACATAAATGTTTGCAAGTTATAAAGGAATAAATCAATTTCACCTTATTTGAGGTAAGTCAAGCTGACAAAATATAATACCTACCCTCAATTTAAACACATGCAACTTCTTCTTCATCAGAATTTTATACATTTATTTTAAAAAATCTTGATTTTACAGATATTTATGCAAACTTCCCATTAAGAGATTTTAAAGGAAATGTCCTTAAATAGGAAATGGATCCTAAAGGAGAGAGTGAAACTTTGTCTTCAAGCTGCCTTCTCTATACTTGTGTTCATGTGCCCAGCCATCATTTCTTTTAACTTGAGAGATTTTATACTTTCTTTTAAAGTTAAAGCATATTTTGAATTATCTTTAATTCATTTGCTTTGTACGATGTGTGTGTGTGTGTATGCTTAGTAAAGCATTTAGAAGAAAAACATGTTATTGCACAATCTCTTATATAGTATTTTCCTACATGCTGTAAATCATCTTTGCCAAGACAAAAACAAACAACAGCAAAATGGTATGCAAGTCAGCATAGGATCTCAAGGCAAAAAATAAAAGTAGACTCTTTTTCTGTTTCCCTTGATAATGTTATCATCATCATACATCATATGATGAATATTCCTTAAACATGGCAAATAGCTAAATTGGGAAGGCATTGTGGATACTATTAAGTGTGGAGAGACAGTGACAATATAATATGCATATTATTATAAATATGATATATAAATATAAATATAAATACATTTTTAGAAAATTCAATTTGTTATAATAAATCTCACATTTCCTCACTGGTGATGCTTGGGCTAAATAGCATTCTAATAATCTGTGACCCAATGTCAGTTTTGTTTTCCACGTATTCTCCTTTTAACCTTTGTGCATCTGAACAAAATTGTTCATTCCAATGAATATACGCCATCAAGTAAAACTAGACTTTGCAGGTGATATTTAATATACACATTAAATATCACCTAAGAAAGCTGTTAGAGAAGCCTTAAAAAAAATAAAGCCACAAACAATGTCAAATTTCCTTAGGTATGTTCATTAACCAAACAAAAAAGTATGATGGGCCATGAATTGTAGGATCATCAGTACTTATATGAGTATGACAATAAGATATTTTAGACCTGTTCTTTTTTACCAGACCTGGTAGCTTTAGAGATAAAAACAATAGATGAAGGAGGTGTTGCTTTATTGACAAAAATTCCTTGTAATCACCAGCTGAATGTGATCACTATAAATTTCAACACCTGACCTATTACATTTAATTATCCTCATATTTTTCTCTTAAAGTTTTAAATCATATCCTTTAACTCTAAAACCTAGACTACACAGTTAACAATGTTGCAGGAGACATGGTCTCCACAGCTTGGTCCCCACAGACAAGGAACGCCATGACAGGAGGAGTTGGAAAGGCAGGCTACTTTATTCACCTTTGAAGGCCCAGAAAGCAAAAGCTTAGATCTGAGCCCGGAGCACTGAAATTACAAGTTCTTTATACATTTGGTCACTGAACTGCAGAGGGGAGGGAGGAATAAGCGGTATTGCACCTAGCAAGCAAGATACAAAAGCCAAATGGCTGTTAACTCATATATTATCTTTATCTCTATATGTCTTTTGTCTTATCTCGCAGATGGCCCAGGGAGACTCTGCCCTGTTTATATGGGGGGGGGGCGTGCTGGTTCGTACCTCCTGAACTGTGTAGGGAGGAAGCTGCCCTGTTTATATCTGAGGGGCCTGTTCTGTCTTTTATCTTCCGAACTGTCTGCTTGGTAACAGCTTGGGGGTGTGTGTGGCTGTGAAGAAGTTTTTATTCTTTCTATTTTATCTCTATGTTTCTAACCAAGAGTAATTTCAAGGCCTCGGCCGGGCTCCTACCTCCACAAAAGAAGTTTAACTTCATAAGAGAGAATTTCTGGTCTGGACAGGAAAGAATAGATTCATTTATCCCTATTCTTTCCTGGTAAGTACAACTATCAACTCTGGAACTAGTATAAGAGAAACCAATGCAATAAGAAACACAAGAGACCCAATGGAAAAAGGATAGCCTCTTCAACAAATGGTGCTGGCAAAACTGGCTAAACATATGCAGAAAAATAGAAATAAACCCCACTTTCTCACCCTGCACTAGAGTCAACTCCAGATGGATCCAAGACCTAGAAATCAGACCAGAGACCTTGCAGCTACTCGAAGAGGGCATAGGCCCAACACTTCAACACATAGGCACAGGTAAAGACTTCCTCAACAAGACCCCAAAGGCACAGGAAACTAAAATGAGGATTAATACGTGGGAT
>PVJS01022536.1:0-30432 GCA_004027185.1 Glis glis
ATGATGTTGGTATAATCTCATATATACACATTGTTTATGACAGTAATTCCATAGATTCACTTCTTTCTTGCCCTTCCCCTTCCCTTGTACCCCTTCCCTTGCACCACTGAGGGTTCTCCGTTGTCATTGGAGTCCCTTTTGTGTCCCCACTACTCCCTAAGTTGCGCATATTAATGAAAACATATGTCCCTTCTTTTTTGTGATTGGCTAATCTCACTTAACATAATGTTCATGGAAAAGAAAATTCTTATGTGCAATTGATCCCTGCCTCCTGAGTGACTGTTTCTAGGAGGGTCCTTCTGTTTGCCCAGGTAGACGATTCAAACTGAAGGGGACAATGGACGAACTGGCCAAGGACAACCAGGGTCATGGAGAGGTTGTGTGGAAATGCAGTGAAGGTCTAAACTGAGGGTCCAGGGCTCTGGAAGACAGAGGGCCCTCATGTAGAGCCTTCCAGCTTTATGATGTACAGTGAAAACTCTTCTCCCCATGAAACCTTCAGTAAAACCAAGAGTTTATTGATACTCTTAGAATTGAATTTGTTCGGGGCTGTGTAACAAGTTACTACAAAGTGAGTGGGCTTTAAACAACTGAAATTTAACCTCTCACTTATCTAGAGACTGGAAATCCAGAATTAGTAACACTGGGGGTGAGAACAAGGTGTCAGCAGGTCTACACTTCAGCTGGGGCTGTAGGGGCCAGTCCGTGCTTCCTCCAGTCTGTGGTGGCTACCAGCGTTCCTTGGCTGGTGGCCACATCACTCCAATACCTGCCTCCATGGTCATATACCTGTTTCCTCTTCTGTCTCAAATATCTCTGTCTCCCTCTTAGAAGACCCTTGTGATTGGCTTTGGGGCCCAATCAAGGATAATCTCTCCAACTCAAGATCCCTTAATCACATCTGAGAAATTTTTGCCAGATAAGGTTACATTTTCTGGCTCTAGGGATTAGGACCTGGTGTTTTTCAGGCCATCATTCGGCCCATTACAGGAAAGATGAAATGAAGGACTGAGACTGACCTCAAGGGGGGTATGAAGCTGGGGGCCATGCTGTCTGAAGGGAAGGGCCACATCACGCCTGGGTTATGCCCAGGATCACACTATGCTAGCAAACTGCACAGCTAGCATGACAACCTGGGTCTCTTGACCCAAATCTAGAGCTCTTTCCATTACAACCCAACAGTCCTGCCCTTGTTTTGCCAAGTCTTCCATAGCTATGGCCCCTCGTTTAGGACTGGGCTGGTTTACCTGGAAACCTTCTGGAAGGTTTTTAACCTCAAGGCCTATGCTTGGATGAGTGGAGTGTTTTGACCCATGTTGTGTTTCTATAGGAGAATACCTGACACCGGGTGATGTATAAAGAAAAGAGGTTTACTTGGTTCATGATTCTGGTGGTTGGGAATCCCAAACAATGTGGCACCCATGTCTGGCAGGGCCTCCCTGGCTGCTGCAACATGGTGGCTAGGCTAACACCACATGGCAGGAGCACATGTTTGAGGGAGAGGTCACAGGTCACATTGTGGAGAGGAAGCAAGGGAGTGAGCTGGGAAGCGGAACTCTCTGTATAATGCCCATCCCATGAGAATGGGTCAGGTTTCCAGGGACCAGATTGGTCATTGATCCAGTCAAGGCAATCACTCCAGTCTCAAAGACCTAATCCACTCCCATGGGATGGGCATCAGTCCCTGCCACGCCAGTGCTCCCATGATCTAACCACCTCCCACCAGGCCCCGCCTCCTCCCACAGCCACATCAAGATACTAAGCCTCAGTGCAGGTTTTGGCAGGGCACACCATGCCCAAAGCAGAGCAAGGAGTCCCCGCAGGTACAAGGCAGGCATCAGAGCTCGACACGGGCTCGCTTGACTCACACCCTGTATTCTGCCCCTTCCCCAGCCTCCCACATCTGCCGCCCAGACCCAGGCTCTTCTGGAAATAAGGACACCATCACAGTCATTCCAGACAAGACCCCATTTTATCAGCCAGCCGTCATCAGAGCAGAAAAGCGGGCCCAGAGACTGATGGGAGCTGGCGGCAAATGGAGAGGAAGGAAGGATGGTTGGAGGGGAGCTGTGCATCCCTCCCCAGAGGCTTCAATCTGGAGGCAGCCAGTCTGTTGGGTTTCACTTTCTCTTACTGTAGGAGTCACTGAGGTCAATGGTGTTATCTCAGCAGACAGTTGATCTCAGAGGACACCAATTGTGTGATCTCAGCAGTTCGCTCTGCTTCTCTGAGCCTCACTTTACCCACCCATAAAACGAGGAGAACCATGGCTACCTGCATAATGAAGATGAAATTCGTATAAGGATAAAATCAGTATGTGATTTGATACCTTCCTCAGAGAAATGATGGTCACGGGGCCATTCTGTTCCTCCCTTGCTCTGCAAAATCTGCTCTGCTGAAGAAAGGATCTTTAAACTCAAGATTAAAGTCCGAGTAGGAAGCATAGTCTTGGGTGGAGCAGGGCACATTTCCAGGGCTCTGTCTACCTGTATTCTGTGTTGACATTTCCTGCCATCCCTCTACAGCAGGGAGATGTCTGCCTCCACTGTGTGACAGCGATGCAGCGGCCTCCTAGTGCCACCCACAATGTCATGCTCTAGGCAGAAAAAGTGGTTCACCGCGGTGTGTGTGGTTCACTGTGTCTGCTGCCGAATCGCATGCAGCAAAGACAGGCCTTCCCCATGGAGGCTTCTTATACAGAACAAGAAAGCGCCTCCTCGCCTCCTTCCAGGCATGTGCTAGAGTCAACGGAGAGCCCTGACAGCCTCAGTCTATTTATTTACTTTTTTGCCTGATAATAAGTATAATAATTGCTCACATTTATTGAGCCGGCTGTGTTGGGCATCATGCTGAGCACTTCACTGTGTATTATCTTAAGCAATTTTTCCAAAGGGCTTATGAAGCTGGAGTTAGCATTTTTTCAGACGAGAACACTGATTCGTAAAGATGTTGAATTTGCATCTCACCCCTTGTCGACCAAACATCAGGACCCAATAACTTAGCCATTTAAATGAACTTTTGATTAATGCCTTTCTATATAAGTTTTACAACCGGAGGATCCGGGTTCGCGGCCAGCCTCAGCTCTCTCTCTGTCTCTCTCTCTCTCTCTCTCTGTCTCTCTCTCTCTCTCCCTCTACTTAGTGAGGCTTCCACAACTTTGTGAGACCCGGTTTCAAAATAAAGTATAAAAAATAGGGCCGGGGGTGTAGCGCGGAGGTAGAACACCCCTGGGTTCAATCCCCGGTCCGCCAAAAAAAAAAAATAATAAGTTTTACAGATTTGGAGTAAATATCTTTGTGTGTGTGTGTGTGTGTGTGTGTGTGTGTGTGTGTGTGTAACTAGTCTTCCACCTAAGTGAGAAAAAATGTGAGAATGAAAGAATGACATTTAAAAGGAAGCTGGGGATAAACTTAAAATGTAAGATGTCTGACCTCTTGCTGCAGTGGCTGCTAACCTGACTCTAAGCTTCCCAATAACCCTTACAAAGAAAAAACAAGATCTGTCAGGCAGATCTCTGTAGCAGTGGTCCTCGGTATGTGATCCTCAGAGCAGCAGCAGCAGCAGCACCTGGGAATGAGGCCCAATCTGGGGCTGAGGCCTGGGCATCTGCATTTCTACAAGCCTTGCACGTGATGGTGACAGCAATGCATGCTCAAGAAGCAAGAACCACTTAGCATAAAAGCACACCAGTTCATTGATATCAAAGGGAAATTCTGCATTGTGCAGTGGGTTATTGTTTTGCCCAAGTCTATTGTAAACACCATCATGAGCTTCAGAGACCTGCATCTTAAATTTTCCCTTCATATAAACCTATGGAACCTTGTCAAGGCACAGTTTAATGAAAGCCACACCAGAAGGGCCAAGCATTGTCCTCCAGACACACAGCATGCTGGCCATGTTTCATGGTCCTTGTGTGTTTCTGAGTAGCAACAAGCCCAGAGAATATCCTGGTATAACCATGAGGAGCCAGGACTCTGGATCCAGGCTGACTCAGTTAATTGCTTCATTTTCTTCCAATTCCCTTCATTCTCTTTCTCTACTTTAGTCTCTTGATGTGCAAAATGAAAATAACTATTCTACTTACTCCACAGAGTTGTGAAAATTGATGGGCTAATTGGACAATGTGCGTAGTATGGCACTAGTACACTAGCATGTCCTTAATAAATCGCCCTATGATTATAAACAGGCAGAGCGTGTCTCTTACAGATGACCCTCCAAACCACCAGCCTGTGTCCATGTCCCCTGTCTCCATCCAGCCTGGAGGATTATCCTAGATATGCACACTTCAAACTTATTACGCATCCAATATGTGTTTCCATCATTTTCATGTTTCCATCATTTCATCTTCTCAACAGCTCTGTAATGTCACTATTACGACCTATTTTCTACATCCAGAAACCAGGGTCCCCCCAAATGAACTGACTTAGTGACATAGATAATAAGTGCCAAAGCTGTATTTGATTCCGGGTCTTCTGTTTGACAGTTCAACTCATCGACCATTGCTCAAGAGTCTTCAAGGCACTTTTCTCAGATTGTGATGCCAGTCACTGTTGATTCTGGGATGAGTGGTACCCAGCCAGTGGGCTGGGGTGGGGTGGGATGAGGAGGGAGGAGAGGGGAGGGCCAGCTTTTAGAATCAAATCAAGGGAGACCTTTGCAGCTTCTCTGGTTCCTACCCTGGTTTGCAGTCATGCAAGTTCAGGTTATAAGAGGAGCTCGACTTGCCCTAGTCCCATGGAGAGAGCTCAGCAGAGCAGGTCCACAGCTCCTAACTCACCCTCATTTCTCTGCCCTGTGCCCTACAACATCTTTGAAAGGTGAGGTTACTTCCCATGAAAGTCACTGCACTACGAAGTATGGCAGAGTCCGAGAGGGCAGGACAGAAAGCTTCGAGACAGTTTCTCAGAGTAGGGAAAGGTCAGAGGATGTGAAGTCCACATAGCCCTCGCAGGAAGAGAACCTGTGAACCCATTCAAGGCCGAGAGCCCCCATCTGCCCAGCCTCCCTGTTCTGCTAGTGCCCATGGTCATGGCTGCCTTCCAGGACCTGGCACACCTACCTCCCGAACCTACTCACCCTCCCTCCTGGTGGCACCCCTTCCTGACCCAGCAGGTTTTAGAGGAAAGAGCTGTGACTCTGCAGCCAGGCCTGGCTTCCCAATTATATTGGTCAAAGCAAGTCACATCGCTAAGCACAAAGTCACAGGGGCTGGGAAGGACAGGGAGGAAATGAAGAATGACAATCAAATGACACATCCTCCCACCCCTGCCTTGCAGGGTTGGGAGAGGAGAGCTGTTCATTCATTCGTCCATTATGTATCTGTGGAACGTGTGTCAGGCCCTGCCCGAGCTGCTACTAGGCCGCAGTGAGCAAAACAGTGAGAAACCTCTTCCCTCCTGGAGGGCACATGCCAGTCAGTGACGACCCCCTGGTTGACCCATGAACATTTACTGTGTCCACCCTCTGCCAGGTCCGACAGGCACTGGAGACAAAGATGTCCACAACAGAATCTCTGCCCTCGGCAGGAAAGCTCATGGTCTATGGGAAAACCAGACAGAGTACAACACAGAAGGGGAGAGAAAAAAAAAAGGCATGTGCAGGGCCCCAGAAAACACCTGATACAAAGCAGGGCCCCTGCTAGGCCACTCTCCCCTCCTTCCCTTTTCCAAATCTCCTTCCCAGCCCCAGGCCTAGCTCTGAAGTGCCCAGGGCCAGCCAGCTTGCAAGAATGCCCTACAAGCTCTCAGCAGGCCCCTGCTGGGCCCAGCACACAGAAATTAAACGCAATTAGCGTAACTAAGTCATCTCAAGTAAGAAGCACTTGTTCTCCCAGCCAGCTCCTATCAGAAACTAATGGAGGGTGGGACTGGGGAGGAGGATACAGATCCCAGGGTGGAGCCACACAGCCCAGGGACCTCAGTAACTGTGGGTGAGTGACAGCAAATGATTCTCTGCCTCCCAGGCTGAAGACGCTGGGGTGAGCCTGAGGTCAGGGATCGGCAGCCCTCCCCAGAGATTGCTCCCATTTTCCGAATCTGAGAAGATGGAGTAAATTGGTTTAATGGAGTGCAGTCTTGTTGTCATGGCGGCAGCAGGAGAGCAGACAGCTCGCCCTGCCCCAGACTAACCACGTTAGGTTTGGCTTTTAGAGAACATGGCCAGCGTTATGCAGGGAACTCGACTTGACCCAGCTGGGTCTTCTTTCTGATGATGGCTGTGTGCTCTGCCTGCCTGCTGCTGAGCTGGGCAGGCTGGAAGCCCAGGACTGACTCCTCCACCCCCAAGGTCTAGTCTGAGGTCCTGCCCAGTCCCTTTTTCTTCTACCTCCAACTTTTCTTCTACCTCCCCTGGAGGGTGACAGTAGCCTCTGCAAAGCCTCCTGCCTCCCAAGGCTGAGTTCTGGTCCCATCCACTCTTTAAACTGCACAGAGATTTTTCTAGAACTTGCACCTGACCATGCCTCTCCCCTGCTGAAGACTTGCCCCAGAGATGATTTCTCAGTTGCGCTGACTACGACATCTGATTCCACTGAACCTCATGCCCTTCCACCCATTTCCACCTGGCAAATGCCTGCTTTTCCCAGAAAGCCTGGCTCTAATCTCTCCTCCACTAGCCTTCCCTCCCTCCCTGATCCCCCGCACTGAGTTAGCATCATCTCTACCACCCCCAATGTGTGTCCATCTCTCTGTACATCCAGACTGAGGGGGGTGAAGCCCATCTAGGTATTTTCGCACCACTCCCACAGAGTCATAATAATATAGTTAGTAATTAGACAAAGCCAGGCAACCCTGTTTCAAAATAAAGAATAAAAAATAGGGTTGGGGGTGGAGTTCGGAGGTAGAATGCCCCTGGGTTCAAGCCCCAGTACCGAAAAAATAATTAGACAAAACATTGAGTGATTATTTTATGCCAGGTGTGATTTGAGGACTCCCTGTGCACTAATTCATTGAATTTCTCAACAGCCCATTAAGTAGGTACTATCGTTATCCTGCACTTGAAAGATCAGACAACTGAGGCAGGAAGAAAACTAAGCGACAGGTTCAAAGCTTCACAGCTCATAAGTGAGAGAGCCAAGATTGGAACCCCAAGAGAAGGGAGAGGGAAAAAGGGATGGAGACCAGAAGAAAAGGAGAACAAGGAGAAAGGAAGGGAAGAAGGGAAGAAGCAAGAAATGAACCTTGTTATTCTGCATCATTGAGATTGGGGGACTGTTCATTCCTGCAGCAGATCCTAGCCTGTCTGTACTGATAAAACAAATAACAAAAATTGTCAAGTAATGTGTAAGAACAGAATATAAGAAGGCTCCATTAGACTAGGAAGGACAAGGAAGAACTTTTATAACAGGCAACTCAGGGCATGGGGATGGGGATTGCTGTGCCCAGTCAGTCACTGGCAGGGGCTGCCTGCTTTCTGTGTGGCTGGTTATTCGTGCCCAGGAAAGGAAATAAACACGAACACCCTGGTCGTTTCCAGACTGGACTGAGTAAGCTCAGTAAGAGATCACACTGCCCTGGCTACCCACTACACAGGCAATGAATTGGAATGTCCTGTTCCCGAATCACCATCAAGTCCCTAGAAACAGAATGATCAGAGCTGCGTCCCCAGGAGAGACACGGTTCACCGGGCTATGTCGCAGAACAGGTGGGGGCAGCTGGCTGGGGAAAACTGTCGATCCTGGGAATTGTCCTCATTTTCCAAAATTGCCACTGCCAAGAGGAAAGATGACCCCTCGCACTTGGGGTCCATCAACAGAGTCCTCTGGGCACACTGGGGAGAAAAAAGAATGAAATAAACCCAGACAGTCCACTTGGCTGGCAGTCTGAAGCTTCCATCCCCCTCCTCGCTGAGTTTCCTACCAGCCAGCTCATCGAGAGGGCACACCCCTTCCAACCAGGCATCATAGTCCACACGCAGGCTGCACGCCAACATCTCACCCTTGTCCTTGTTTCTGTTTATTAAGACTTTTTCCCTAATCATCTCCCCAAGAAATTTTAAGACTGGAAATATATTCTATACCTGATTATTACCATATGCATATCTGTGCTTTAGACATAAAAAGGGTGAGTCTTTTCCCCACACACACTCTCACAGAACCAATTTTTGCCCCCATGGGAACCCTCTCATCCCTGTTGTGAATGCATGTTGAACACTAAACTTTCCGCTATCCAGTTTTTGTAATCGGCCACATCAGATTTTGGTGGAGAAAGGCAACTTACCAGGAAACAAATTCTTTTGTGATGCCTCTTCCAGGAAGCTTTCCATCCACCTTTCAGCCAGAATTGAGCTTTCCAACATCACTGTGTGGCCTGGTGTCCTGTTCACATCATCGTCCATATGTATTTGGACCCCGTGAGCCCCTCAAGGGCAGGGCCTGTGTCTCTGTTGGCTGTGCGGCTCTCAGTACCTGTGCACAATCTGAGCTCACAGATGGTTAAAGCAAGATGGAACAGAATGCCATTCGTCCCGGCCTGGGCAGGTGGAGGTGGTGAATCGCCCCTACTGCAGAGCACACCCAGGCATCGTGAGCTCCAAAGCACACATGACCTCATTAAGGCCATGACTGCTTAGCAGAAGCACACAGAGCACTGACTGACAAGCCCGTAATAACATTTTAATAGCCCGAGTTCAAGTCCCAATAAATTACTTAAGTTTCTGCGATCATGGAGTAGGCATTCTCATTAATACTCCTGATTAATTGCCTGTCCTAGAAAAAAACACTCTGCCATCACAGTCGTGATCTTGCTGGCTCCTCGCAGGGACAGAACCAGAGGCCTGGAGTTTCCCCCAAGGTTAAAGCTGGGGAGAAACTTTAACATCTCTGTCACCTGGCACCCTGCAGTTGACTGTGACAGCAAAGGTGTGTGGGCTCTGAGCCCAACAGCCATCCCTGAATCTAGACCTCACCGCATAGACACTGGGACCTCGAGCTACTTGAACTTCCTCGTCTTCTTTGTCAGCTGGGGATGCGACTTGTACTTATGCCATTAGGTCATTGTGGGGATTAATGGAGTTGGTGCAGGTAAAGTCCTTGGCACAGCATCTGCCCATAGTAAGTGCTCAATAAACAGTAGCGGATACTGAGCTTCTTGTTGTTTTATTATTTTTCCTCCAAAAATCTCTGAGAGCTGCATTGGCCTTAGAGGAGGTAGGACTGAGATGTTTCGGAATAGGGCTACTCTAAAAATGGTAGCAACTTTTAGAGAAATAATGTTATTTAATAGGGTTTTTCTCTGGGGAAAGGGGGTACTGGGGATTGAACCCAGGGGCATTCTATCCCTGAGCTATTCCCCCAGCACTTGCTTTTTGGTTTTGTTTTATTTTTTGAAACAGGGTCTCACTAGGTTGCTGTGGACCTCTATAAGTTGCTAAGACCTCAACCCTATGGTCTTCCTGTTTCAGCCTCCCAAGTACTGGGATCACAGATGTGCACAGCCACAGCAGGCATTAATAGGGTTTTATTTGGGATAAAGTAATAGAAACCTGCAAATTTGGATTCAGAACCTGGCTCCACCAATGGCTGACCCTGGAACCCTAAATGAGATGCTGTTTCTCTGAGCATTCCCCCCAAATGATGAATATAATGTTTTAGATTCTATAGAGTAGTTTTGAGAATTTGATAAGATGATCTACATGCGGAAGCATCTGGCACTCTCAGTTTATTTATTTATCTATCTATTCAATTATCAATTTTTCCTTAGGCATGGAACTAGGCCTTGGGAGAACGCCCAACCTCCAGGTCTCAGTGGAGCTGTCTGTGGTAGTTAAGATGGGAAGGGACGAGAGGCCACAGCTGATGTGCGATTGAGTGGCAGGTGTGGCAGGTGCAGGCAAGGCTGGGGCTGCCTTCCAGGAGGGGCTCTGGAGCGGGCCCCTGGCCCTCTGAGCACCCGAGGAGAGGCTGTGATATGAGGGAGCCAGCTGAGTGACTACCTAAGAGTCCTGGCAGGAGGGACCAGAAAAGCCTTCGGGCCGGAGCATGCTCCCACCAGGGACATTTTGTTGTTATTTTAAACATTGAAATAATTTCCATAACTTCTTGCCATGCTCAGGATGGGGGAAAGTCTCGCAGGGGCGGTATGGGTGGGGACTCTACATTTATGTCTCCGTACTCACTGTGAAAGTCAGCACTCCCTCTGACCCGAGTGTCCATCTGTATGTGGAAGAGGTAGGATCAGCGCCCCCCTCTCCAGCATCCTCCTCCTTAGATGCCCAATCCGGCATTCACTTGTCTCTGCATCTCTGCACACCCGCAGAGCTGCGCCACGCCCCATCTTTATCATGTTCTCCCTGGCCTCTGGACCTTCGCCCAGGCTCTTCCACCTGCCTGGAACACACTTCCACACACCTGTCTCCACTCAGCTGGCTTCTTGTCCCTCCCATCACTGCTTGGATGGAATGTCCTCTGGAATCCAGCCTTTGCAGATGACTCCCGGCAAGGCCAAGGTCTCCCGCCCTTTGCTCATCCCCATCCCCGCGGGTTACGCTGAGCTGTAACTGATGCTTGTCTGTCTTCTCCACTAAGCCCCGTGCTCTTTCTGGCCAGGATTCACGTCTTACTGGTCTTGGCTTCTCTAGGACCCAGGATCATATTTTATTACAGGGAGTTTATGAGAAATATTTGTGCTGAGCTGTGAATTAAGTATACAAGATAGGAATTCAGGGTCCTATGGTGAAAGCTGCAGGTCTGATGGAGGGACAAGATGATGACGCGACGATGTAGCTTCACCTCCAAGAGTCATCACTTGACCTGAGTCATTGTGCACAGAGGGTGGCGGGGTGAAGGGCAACCCGGGTACAGGGCTCAGCAGAGGCCTGGAGGCGGAGCGAGCAAGTCCTCTCTGAGGCCACAGGGTAAGATGGGAGGGGAGCTTGACTCCCACACCTACTCTGCACCACTACCCTCTGGCTTCAGGTGTCCCCGGGGCTACCTGCTTCGTGACCCCACCCTCCATACCTGAGTTATCAGAGCCTGCCTACAGATCAGAGCAGGCCAGGGGGCTCCCGGCTGGCTGGAGACTGTTGATGTGGCTTTTCCAGAGCTGTTTCTCTCCTGACCGATGCTATAAAGGTTCCCTACAAAGGGGGTTGTGGGTCCTATAAGCCCCATCTGCTCTTGAAGAGTCTCATTTCTCATTAGCATATCAAAGGCTCTGAAAGGTCCTGCATTTAAGACTCTGAGTTCATTTCTGTAGCCCATTTCTTAAACTTTATTGAATAGGAATCATTTTCCTGACCTGCCTAAGGTTGTGCAGACAGACCCCAGGAATGCAGAGTGAACCCATTTTCTGTGCAGGGAATGGCAGAGAAGGCTCAAGTGATCACATTTGTTGCTTTTCCTTCGAGATGGGTGAGAAAGAAAGCAAAATGAAGGAGAGAATCACGACCTGAGATGTACCGAGACATACCGAAGTTGTCCTACAAGGAATATTGTTTTCCCAGGGAGAGGGTTTTCAGGATACAAAGTATCATTCCTCCTCCAAGATGTTCCCAGGGACAAAGGGAGGCAGGAAAGGAAAAGAATCCGGGGACCAAGCACTGGAAATGGGAGCATTTCTGCTGGTTTCATTTACATAAGTGTCCTTGGCAATTTGTCCCAATTTGTCTCATTACAAATGATGTAAACATCCGGCATAATCACAGACAAAATGGGACGGTTTAAATGCCGCCTGATTAAAAACCCGGGTTGGCTGCAATGACTTACCACATGCTGGCAGTTCCCCCACGGGGACCGTGGTGCCAAAGCTCCGGGAGCTCAGGAGGGTCCTCGGGTCTAGAAAGTGTCCCTCGTGATTCTGCACTCTCCACATAGAGACTCCTAAGAATGCACTGTCTTCTTTATATGTTTTTTTTTGGGGGGGAGGATGGAGGAAGGAAGGAAGGAAGGGAGGGAGAGCGGGAAGGCGGAAGGGAGGGAGGGAGGAAGGAAGGACTCCTTGGTGTACAGGGCAGTGTAGCTGAAGGTGTTGGGAACTGAAGCTCTAATTCTTTTTTTTTTTTTTTTTTTGCAGTACCAGGGATTGAACCCAGGGGCGTTCTACCTCCGAGCTACACCCCAGGCTCTATTTTTTATGCTTTATTTTGAAACATGGGTCTCACGAAGTTGCGGAGGGCCTCACTAAGTAGCTGAGGCTGGCCATGAACCCAGATCCTCTAGTCTCCGCCTCCCAAGTACTGGTATTACAAGCGTGTGCCACCACGCCCGGCCTGAAGCTCTAATTCTAATAATGTCATTTGATTAATTAGTGTGGTCTTAGGCCAGTCCTATCATTTGGCTAAGCTTCAGTTTCCTGGCCTGTCACGTGTGGATGCAATTTGACATCTGCCCTGCCTCACAGTACTGTTGAGACATCACATAATCCAAGCCTCATCAGGACAGAGATGCTGTCCTGTCCATCATCATGTCCTCTGTGCGTGGGAAGTAGGTGCTCAATAAGTAGTTTCTGATTCTGCAGTTTCCAGTCACTTCAGTTCTCAGGGCAGTCATAGTTTCAGTTTTCAAGCATTAGAAAGTCCTGTCCAGTTCATTCTTCAACCTTGTGCATTTGAAGTGTATGCCCTGGTATGGCCGGATCACATCGTGGCTCCATTCCTAGTCTTTTGAGGAACTTC
The DNA here is from genome assembly GCA_004027185.1 of Glis glis. NCBI lineage: Eukaryota > Metazoa > Chordata > Mammalia > Rodentia > Gliridae > Glis > Glis glis. The sequence continues at coordinate 12,610 of PVJS01022536.1, forward strand.
CATACTGATCTCCATAGTGGTTGTACTAATTTACACTCCCACCAACCAACAGTGGATTAGAGTTCCTTTTTCTCCACATCTTCACCAGCATTTATTATTATTTGTTTTCTTGATGATTGCCATTCTAACTGGAGTGAGATGAAACTTCAGTGTAGTTTTGATTGGCATTTCCTCGATTGCAAAGATTGTTGAACATTTTTTTTGTGTGTGGTACCGGGGATTGAACCCAGGGGCGTTCTACCTCCGCGCTACACCCCCGGCCCTATTTTTTTTTTATACTTTATTTTGAAACTGGGTCTCACAAAGTTGCGGAGGGCCTCACTAGGTAGAGAGAGAGAGAGAGACAGGGAGAGAGAGAGAGAGAGAGAGAGAGAGAGAGAGAGAGGTGAGAGAGAGGAGAGAGAGAGAGCGAGCCGAGGCTGGCCGCGAACCTGGATCCTCCGGTCTCCACTTCCCAAAGTACTGAGATTACAAGCGTGCACCACCACGCCCAGCTTGTTGAACATTTTTTAATAAGTTTGTTGGTCATTTGTATTTCTTTTGAGAAATGTCTATTTAGTTCAATTCCCCATTTATTGATTAGGTTATTTGCTTTTGAGAGTGTTAAGTTAAAGTCAGAGGACTATAGTGATTCATGCATACCCCTGTTTATAGCAGTGCAATTCACAATAGTCAAGTTATGGAACCAACATAGGTGTCCACCAACAGATGAATGGAAAAGAAAATGTGGTATATATACACAATGAAGTTTTTCTCAGCCATAAAAAAGAACAAAATTATGTCATTGGCAGGAAAATTGGTGGAACTGGAGAACATCATGCTACATGAGATGAGCCAGACTCAGAAAATCAAGGGCTGCATGTTCTCTCTCATATGTGGAAACTAGAGAGAAAAAAGGAAAGAAAGGGGACCTCAGGAAAATTAGGAGAGAAGCCAGAAGGGTAGTGGAAGGGTATTGGAGAGAGGAAGGGATGAGGGAAAGGGGAGGTACAGCGAAGGAAATGGACCAAATAATGTTATGTGCATAGACGAAGTTTTCACTATGAATCTCACAATCATGTACAATTACATGTACCAATGAGATATTTCTTAAATAAAATTTTTAGAAAATTTTTAAAAAAATGAAATGTACCTGCCCCTGAGCTCAGACCTATCTTTGTGCGTCAGCCTCTGCGGGCAGGAGGGCAAGAAGGTGCCGCCTACTTCCTCACCTCCCTTGACATCCTAACCTGCTGCTTCTGGCCCAGGGCAAGGGGACGACTAGCAGAGGCTGAGCAAGAGTCTTTGGACCAGCGCTGCTAGTAACTTTCCTTTGGCTAGCACAGACTGACCGACTGACCATAGTGATCTCCCACACAGCACATGGACGTACAAACGGCGGCCCTTCTTGGGGAGCACTGGTGAAGGTACTTTCCCAGAGGGAAGCAGACCGGTGCCCTTGCAGCTGAGCTGGGAGCATGCCCAGTCCCAGCCTCCAACCCTCACAGCCTCTTCCTGCTGGGTCCTCTCTTCTTAGCAGCAGCCCTCTAGGCATGAAGAGAAGGCATCTCATCTAAACCCCTCAAGCCTGTACCCCTTCTTCAGAGCCATGGGGAACTTGCAAGCCCTGCACTACTCGAGAGCAGACATGCCGTGCACTTGGCTGCCTTGCTCTTTCCTGCTCACCCCAGTCTCCTGTACCTGTGGGGGTGCAGCCTCCATTCTGTCTGTCCACATACACTGCCAAGCCTCGGGGACACTGGGGCTCTGTCACCAAGCCTCAGGACCCCTGGCTGAGGCCTGAGCTGCTAGCTGCCCCTTCTCCTGGGCACACTCATCTCTGGCTTCCCGTCACGGGGCTGTGACCTGGGGAAACTGAGGGTTGAAGAGGTGACAGTCCCAGAGCCACACAACAACAGACTGTCAAGCCAGCATTTCCACTTTAGTCTCTGTGACCCCTAAGGTTGTTTGGGGGCTTGGGGGATTTTCTTCCTGGCCATGATCAGAATGTCCTATTGAGAAATCTGCTAGGAACACTGACTTAGAAAAATAAAGCATTCAAGAAATACATGATAAAGAAGAAAGCACTTATTTCTTCTTTGAATGTCATAGAAAGCAACGTGGCATGTTTTCCATGCCCAAGACCCAGACTGTGAAGCCATGATTTAATGGCCTCACCCCAGGACTGGCTGTCCTGCTAAGATGCCATCGATACATGAATATTCACACCCACAGGTCGCTGCGGTGCACATATCCTAGCAATGAAGTTTCCCTTGGAGGGAGCTCAGGGTTAATTTGCAGGATTTGTGTTAGGAGTTTCTGAGCCGGCATGGCAGGTTGGGCCCTCAGCCCCCCACAAAGGTCAGAAAACCCGCCTCTTGTCCTCCTTCCAGGCCCGCAGTCTGTGGCTCCGAGGTCACCTTTGGACTCCAGCCCAACCTGTGCTTTGGACAGTCCCTGGCACTATGGCCTCCCACTGAGCACCTCCATCTGTCACACAGCAGGCCCACTCTGGAACCAGATCATCTATCCCTCCCTCCCGGGCCGCCTGCCTCCCCCATCTATGGATTTGCTGTTCAGAAAACATCTATCTCCTCCTTCGCCCTCAAATGTGCATCCACTTCCTGCTGCCTGGCTGCTCAGACTTGCTGCTCTGGGAAGCAGTCTGAACTGGCAAAGGCTTGGGGTCCAGAACATAGTGCAGGCAGGGCCTGTGGGTTCTGGCCAAGGGAGCTCAGGGACCTCCTGACTGAGGCTGTAAGACAGGGACAGAGAGAAAGTAAATGATCGGGGGGGGGGGGGAGAAGGCTGAGGGATTCCTTTCCCAGGACCTGAGAGAGCTGCTAGACAGCCAAGCCCCTACCCAGTCCATCAGAGACTGATGCACCCGGGCCAAGGCTGTGAAGGGAGTGAGGAGGGCCCTGGGCATCCCAGAGGTGCCTGCTGGGACCCCTCATCCCCCTCCTTCTCCTCCCACCCGCTCCAGCCAGACTGACTTCCCTCCAGGGACTCAGTTCCATCAGGTCGGGTGCACCTCGGAGTCTTTGCTGGCCTTCCCTGTGGGTGTCATCGGCAGAAGGACTGCCCCTAATGCCACCCCACCCACGCCAGAACCAGCACCCATCCCTCCACCTCCCCAGCACAAGAGCACCTATTAGAGGTACCACACATACCCAAATGTAGGTGAGGAATGAATTAAACCTGTAACTAAAAAAGGACAAGCAGACAGGCCAGATTCCCTACAAACAGCAACAGATGTTGTGGAAGATGAGCACCGCCGCCGGGGCAATCCCGCCCCCGGGGAAGGACTTGGATGGATTGGTTCCTTTTTTTTTTTTTTTTTTTGCACTGGGAATTGAACCCAGGGGCATTCTACTTCTGAGCTACACCCCAGCCCTATTTTATTTTTTATTTTGAAATAGCATCTCACTAAGTTGCTGACAGCCTCACTAAGTTGCTGAGGCTGGCTTCAAACCTGGAATCCTCCTGTCTTAGCCTCCCAAGTACTGAGATTACAAGCATGCGCCACCATGCCCGGCTAGATCGGTTTCTTCTGAGGGCTGGATCTGAGGAGGAAAGGGACTGGCAAGTGCCGCGCAGCATAGAACACACCCCAGGCTCTCTGCCTGGTCCAGTCCGGGCCCGGGGCAGGGGCAAGAGGCACCATCAGGGGTCATCTGGGCTCCTCTGGCCAAGAGCAGGAACAAATCCCAGGCGATTCGTGTTTTAATCTGACAACTTTGATGAGCCAGGTGCCTACTCTGGGGATACAGAGATGATCAAGGCAAGGTCTCTTAGCCACATCAGAAAAGGAGGCGACAGAGGGACCTGTATGGAGTAAGACTCAGTCAATACTTACCCGATGGATGAGATAGACAAGGGCCGTGCTGCATGCTGACTCCACCAACACGTGCTCATTTCTCCCCTGACGTGCCAGTGGATAGGAGTGCTGAACCACGCGTGCGGCCCCCGTCACCACCAACCAGGACAGGCCAGGGAAGACCTCCCAAAGGAGGGCACATTTGGGCTGTGCTTACAGATGAGCAGGAGTTCACCTGGTACACAGAGGGGACAAGCGTCCTGGCAGAGGAGCAGCAGATGCTAAGGCAGAGGCCAGGAGGAGCTTGGCCCATGGGTCTGAGTGTAGTTATGTGACTGGAACCAGAGGGGCCGTGGGACTCAGGACAGGCGAGTGGACAAAAGGGGCCTTACTAAACAGCATCCCAAGGCTCTCCCGCCCCCATTCACACCAGACAGAAGCAACTGGTAACAGCTGGGAGTGTGAGACAGTGCGTGGGACCCTGACTTAGGAATGAAAATACCAAGCTCAAGTACAGATTGCCTGCGACTTGCTGTGTGACCTTGGCCAGGTGACTGACCTCCCTGAGCTCCTGTCCCCTCCTTCATGAACATGGACAAGCTTTAGCTCAGTGAGACAATGGCTGTGAACTTGCTTTGAACAGGAGAGAGCAGCCGCAGCCTGTAGAAGACTTTGGTCCTAGCATCCACACGCTAAACAGATAGTTTCCTCTTCTGTGAAATGGGCATCATAATCCCACCTCCCACAGCTGGGCCTGGTGCGCACACTTGTAATCCCAGTTCTTGGGAGGCTGAGACAGGAGGATCGAAGGTTCAAGGATAGCCTCAGCTACTTAGTGAGACCCTCCGCAACTTAGTGAGACCCTGTTTCAAAATAAAGAATAAGAATAAAAAATAGGGCTGGGAATGTAGCTTGGAGGTAAAATGCCCCTGGGTTCAGTCCCCAGTTCCACAAAAAAAGTAATAATAATAATCCCACCTCCTACGATAGCCATAAGGAGGAAAGCAAAGATTGTGTTAAGAGTTCAGTCACAGCGCCTGGCTCATAGTAGGTGTGCAGGAAATGCTGAGGGTGTCGCTGCTGTCCTGCATGGTACTCAGGACCAGGATCCAGGAATGGCACTGGGAGTCAAGGGCAATTCTGAGCCTTGGTGACAGGTCTGTGTCATTCTTCAGATCAAAGTCTTTAAAAAACATTAGCCGGGTTTGGTGGTGCACACTTGTAATCCCAGTACTTGGGGGGCTAAGACAGGAGGATCCGGATTCGCAGCCAGCCTCGGCTACTTAGTGAGGCCCTCCGCAACTTAGTGAGACCCTGTTTCAAATATAATAAAACGGGGCTGGAGGTGTAGCCCGGAGGTAGAATGCCCCTGGGTTCAATCCCCAGTATCGCAAAAAAATGTTATTAACGTGTATTAATTGTACGTATTAATGTTATTAGCGTGTATTAATTGTACATATTAATGAGGTCTAGAGTGATATTTCCACACATGCATACAGGATGCACTGACCCAATCCAGCCTCCCTTTATCCGCCCTTCCCTGTCCCTCCCAGTATCTAGTAATCACTATTGTACATTTAGGTCCTCTTTTTTAACTTCCACATGTGAGAGAGGACGTATGGCTCTTGTCCTTCTGTGTCTGGCTTATTTCACTTAGCATGATGTTTGCCATTCATTTTGCTGCAAATGACAGGTCTCATCCTTCTTTCTGGCTGAGTAATACTCCGTTGCGTATATATACCACGTTTCCTTTATCCGCTCATTCACTGTCGGTCACCCAGGCTGATTCCGCATCTTAGCTACTGTGAATCGTGCCGCCATGAACATGGGCGTGCAGGCGTCTCTTTGGTACGCTGATTGCATTTCCTCCAGATATTTACCCAGGAGTGGAATAGCTGGATCATATAGGAGGTCCATTTTTAGATTTTGGAGGAACCTCCATACTGTTCTCCATAATGACTGTACTAATTTGCACTCTCCACGGACAGTGCGAAGCTTTTTAAATGCAGATCTGGAGAGGAGGCAACAGAAACGCAAGGGCTTCCCCACATGGAATTTAAAATCAAACAGAACTCTCTCCCTGTGAGAGGCGAGCCGCCCTCCCCGCTCCCAAGCAGCCGGGCCCTGCTGCTGACTTTCCTATTGTTCATTACTCAGCCATGGCGGGGAAGGAAAAGGCTCAGCGGTGACGGAGCCCACCCGCCCTGAGCTCCAGGCTTCTCATGGGTCTCCTGGCTCCACCAGACCCCTCTTACCCTGACTGGTGTCCCAGGGCAAGTCCTGAGCAGGGGAAAGGGCAGCAGGGACGCGAGCCCCAGCATGGTGCCCGCACATATGGGTCAATACGGCACTGCCTGGGGAGAACAGGCTGTAGAGATGTCCCCACCCCACCACCTCTTGGGACATTCCCAGCCCCCCTCAGCGTCCAGGTCTGTCAGAACAGCACCATCGAGGAGGCCCCAGCTCTAAGCCCTCCCCACCTCCAAGGACTTTCGTCCCTGTCCTCTGTCCCCTCCCCTCCCTAGGCCAGGCTTGTCTGGGTTGGAGAAGCAGAAAAACACGCATCTGCATTGAGGTTCTGGGGGTGTGTTTCTGCTTCCAGGTGGCAAGGGAAAATAAATATGGTGGGTGAGAGGGCAGAGGGGAGACTGAGGCAATAACACGCTCCCGGGTCCAGCCCTGTCCCGCGAACGCCCCTGGACGGCCAGCTCCTCCAGTCCTCTAACTGTGGTGCTGTCCTCTGCCCTGTGTCTCCTCCACCAGAGAGGCCCCTCCGCTTCGCCTTGCCCCCGGAGCTGCCTCGCAAGGCTTTGGAGAGTCCTTTGAAGAGCAGCGGCCTCTTGGCACCGGCTGCAGAGCACTGCCTTCCACCCCGTGTCCCTGAGCAGCTCGGGGTGTGGGGGCCTTGGGAATGTGCTGAAACCTCTCTGAACTGTCCGTACATCCTCATTTACTCACTTTTCATTATCGCCAGGGATATGGGCAGTAAGTAAACGAGAGTGAACCAATTCCCTTCCTTGATTCCTGACCAAAGCACAGACCAGCCTTCAGCTGGGCCGGCTCTCCAGATCCTTCCATGCTCAGGGCGAGGGGGATGGGTGCAGTGGAAGAAGCTGACTTGAGTCAGACAGGCCTGGGTTAGAATCCCAGCTCTGCAGCTGTGTGGCCTCAGGCAAGAAACCTGGCCTCTCTGAACCTCTGATTCCTTGTCTACAAATGGGAGAGACGGTGCTCATGTCACAGGGCCATGGTGAGGACTCAATAGAACAAGAAATAGAAAAGCATCCAGCATGGCACCTAGCACACAGTAGGCCCTCCACAGTGCTCCCTGGCATGGGATGGGGCAGGGAGGGGAGTTAGGGATAGAGCACAGGTTGAACCTGGAAGAGGCCATTCTCCTCTCTCCTCGGGGAGAACTGCGAATTCCTCAGTCTCAGAGGAACCTTCTGTGGGGTGAGAAAGGCACCTGGTTGGAGGAGGAAAGATTCTCAGGACCTTGCTCTAGCCAGGATGGAGGCAGCAGGGAGCTGGGTGGTGTGGGGCGCCACCTGGTGTCCACCGGGGGCGTGACAGGCCCGAGCTGGGCTGCTTCCGCAGCAAGGCAGCCACAATCACTCTGTCCAAGGAAGCCGACACTACTGAATATATCCATGACATGCAAGAAACGAAACATAGGGCGGGCGGCTAGGTGTAAGAGGAGAGGAAGAACTAAGCAGCCAGAGCGGTCAGGAAGGCCTCACCGAGCAAGGCTGAAGAAGCGGGGGGCTGAATCTTTGGGTCTCTGGGAGGAAAGTTTCCTAGACAGAAGAATCGGCGAGTGCAAAGGCTAGGGCTGTGTCATGTTCCCTCAACAATGCAGCAGAATAACCCCTTATGTAGTATTTATGTTTCATTAGGCATTATAAGTCATCTAGAAACGATTAAAATCTGTGGGAGAATCTACACATGTCGTATGCAAATGCCATTCCATTTTATGTAGGGAACTTTAGCACCTGTGAGTTTGGGTATCAGAGGTCCTGGAAGCCTGAAGACACTGAGGGATGTGTGTGTGTGTGTGTGTGTGTGTGTGTGTGTAAGAGGATTGTAATAGCTCATAGAAATCACTATTCAAAACTCCAGCTCTAGGCCAGCAATCTGTAAGCCACAAATTAGATGGTCAGGAGGCCTAACTTGGAATTCCAACTCTGCAAGTAATTTGCTGTGCAGCCTTAGCAGCTCACTTCACCTCTCTGGGCTTCTTTTTCTTCCATGTATAAATGGAGCAGGAAAACTTATTAAAGCAGATGTCTCAAGAGTCCCTTTCAACTCTAAGTTTCTTTGTTATCTTAAATATCACCTCTTCAGGGAGTCCTTCCCCAACCCCCACTCCAAGGTAGCCCTCTGCCCAGGTCAGCACAGTCTTCCTAGGCCAGTCACACCTGAGCTGGCCGGTGCCTGCAGCAGTTTACTTCCTGCTGTCTGCTTCCCCTTCCCACGCTGTAAGCTCCGCGCGTCTTGTTCAGACTTGTGTCTCTAGCCAAGAGAAGTACCTTTGCAAGGATATGTTTTATTCTGTGGGGAAATTGGGAGCTATTGAAGAGTATTGAGCAGAAGAGGACAATGATACGACTTAGATTTATCAAAGGACCGCTGGGCTGCTGTGATGCAGGAGGCCACAGAAGCAGAGAAACCACTAGTAGGCCAGACAAGGGGGGCACAGACTGGCACTGCCTCAGACTGGGCAGCAGGGGGTGGGCGGCAGGAGCAAGAAGTAACCAGACTCCAGGTGTGTTCTGAGATCAAGCCGACAAGACAACAGGACACGCTGATGGGCTGAACATGGGTGTGAGAGAGGCCAGTGTCGAAGAAACCTCTGAGGTAATAGCCTAGCAATGGGAGGAGAGTCCATTCAACGCCAGGGGAAGACACAGGGCAGGTCTGGTGAAGCTTCCAGAAGTGCTGTTTTGTTCATCAAGAGGGTGCTGGGGATGGAGTCTGGGTTGCACGGAAAGCCTGGCAGGAGAAACTGTGGATTCGCCAGTGTAGAGATAGCGTGATCAGCGCGGCACTGGATGAGCTGCCAGGGGCATGAGGCGGCCGAGGAGAGCAGGCGAAAGCTGCGCCCTGTGGCAACAAGGACACCAGGGCTGAGGAAGCAGAAAGAATGCAGAGGGACATGGCGCGGCTGCCCGGACAGTGCTCCGACCACAGGCCACTGCAGAGGAAAGGCCGAGAGCTGGGATGGGCTAGACTGTCCCCAGCCTGCTCCCCTGTGCCAGCAACAGTGAATCACCCACAAGGAGAGCACTGATTGAGCACCTACTGCATGCAGCGACCTCGTCAGTGGCTCAAGCACTATGACACCCTTGCACTTCCAGATCTGAGCTCTCTGCGCAGGCATTTTCCATCCTGAGTTTGTTACTGTTTGTCAGGGGAGGAAATAGTGGGCAGACAAAGGTCTGCCTAAGCTCACACAGCAAGCCAGGGTTAAAGTAAAAATAGCAGAAAGTGAGGTGGGAATGAGCATTTACTGAACACCTACTGTAAACACCTTCCACATCCTCAGTGCTCTGCCCCCATTTAAAGCAGCTTGTGTGACTTTACAAATGTAAAGGGAGGTGCAGAGAAACCATTTGCCCAAGGTCGGGCGGGAAAGCGGCAGGGCCAGGCCTATCAGCCAGGCTTCTGTGACTCCAGAGTCCACTCCACATTGACCACAGCTGGCTCTCACCCCCGATTCATCCACACCACCAACAGAACCACTGAATGCAAACATTCAAAACATACAATGAATCAGCCGCCTTCGAACATAAATGTTAATAAATGTTACTTTTATAACAACAATATTTTTTGTGGTACTGGGGGTGGAACCCATGGGCTTTCTACATCCGGGCTATACCCCCAGCCCTATATATATATATATATATATATATTTTATTATTTGGAAACAGGGTCTCGCTAAGTTACTGAGAACCTCACTAATCTGCTGAGGCTGACTTCGAACCTGCGATCCTCCTGTCTCAGCCTCCCAAGTACTGGGATTATAAACCTGCACTACCATGCCCGGCTGTGACAACAATATTTACATCTGAAAAAAGGTATACACAAAGATTTCAGGTATATCCTGAATATGTGTCCTTAGTGGGCAGCAGCTTGTCCTGTTCGGCTACTCCCAGCCCAGCCCTCCCTCCACTCACCCCTGTTCCCTTCTCCACAGACTCTGAGCAAGGTTTCCAATGGGGAGCTAGCACCCTAGTCCCCGTGGCCACCCCCACTTCCTGGATCACTACAGGAGCCCCTCACAGGCTCCCCACTCTGGCCCTTCACCCCACTCTTATGGGACTACAATTCCTCAGCCAGCAGACAGAGGGGCGCTCTCCAAACAAGTCAGTCATGCCCCCTCTGCTGTCCCCTCTTATGCCTTCTGTCTCACTCAGAGTAAAGGCTACGGGTCTGCGTGACCCTGGCCACCCACCTGCTCTCTGCACTTTACGCTCTCTACCCCAGCCATCCAGTCTCCTTGCTGTTCCACAAGTATGGCACCCACACACTGCCTCAGGGCCATTGTGCATGCTGAGCACCTTGCCAGGAACACTCCTCCCTCTGATAGCCACACAGCTCGTTTTCCATTGGTGAGGCCTTCCCAGGCTCCTCCCCTTTAAAATAGCTCCTCCTCCCTACGGTCTTGCTTCTCCCAGACATTGGCACTACTTACCATGCGCCTAGTTGACTTGTTTATCTATTTCTTTCCCATCTCCCTTTACCCCTACTTAAATAAATGAAAGCTCCAGGAGGCAGCTAACTCTCCGCCCCTAGATGGTGGTGGGCCCAGACCAGGTGCCCACTATATCTTTATACATTAATGTCAAATAAAATGGTGCAGGAGCTCCAGGAGAACGTTCTGCCGGTTCTCTGCCCTCTTCGTTCAGCTGAAAGCAGAAAGAAGGGACAGGGGTCCGGAGAATGAAGAAAGGTGACTCCTGGGTGGGCACGTGCTCAGTTCTGCAAGACCTAGCAAGGTTCTAGCAGGCGTTGAGATGACAGCAGGAGGATCCAGGCCCACCAGATGTACGGTGTGCACTTCAGAAAGGATGCACAGCCCCTGCCCCAGCCAGGCCTCAGAGGCCAAGGCTGTCTGCCCTTGGGGGAGGCCGGCCTCGAACCCATGCCATGCTTGTGAGGTGTGTCTTGAGGGCAGCTGCCTTTGCTGGGTGGTTTCAAGCTTCACCCTCTGCCAGCATGTGCCGGCATCCTGCCTGCATCCGTCCCAGGGTCGTTTCAGTTGCCTCTTTGTGGCCTGCAGCATCCCCAGTTCCTGAGGAGAAGGACCCTCTGGGAGGGGTTGGGTGACTTACCCAAGGTGCAAATCCGAGCAGCTGGACCTCATAGTCTAAGATGCTGACAGCAGTGCATGGGGATTATCTTACCATTCTGAGTGGCAGGGTCTGAAAACAAGAGTATTAATGGCTGTTCTTTAGAGGGAGGAGTTTGCTTTGAGGTGACAGCGAAGTTGTCCTGGGCCCCTTCATTAGATCTTCCTCTCATCCTCCTCCCCCTGGCCCCCATCCCACTCCAGGCTGTCTCTCCTCCTCCTCTTTATCCCTGCCCAGACACTCAAAGCGGTCCCTTCCCAGCTCCTGACAACTGGTGTGGCCGGTCCCCACACTTCAATGATTGACAGGAGCTGTAGGAACCTCAGCCCCTGAGGAAGGCTCAAGGGAACCCGTCTCCCTGACCTTGGGCTCTCTGCAACCTGGCACTGGGAGATGTCCGACAATTCCACCTGCGACCAGGAGAGGGCAGCAGCAGCCTGGGGAAGAGCCGAGGCCCGGCTGCAGCCAGAGCGCAGATGATTCCAGTTGGCAGCCCCATTCTCTCCACAGGAGACACAAAAAGGAGACAAACAAGACTCCTCTGGGGCGGCACACCCGGGCTTCACCTGCAGCAGCCTACCTTCAAAAGGTTCCACCTGCGATTCTGTTTGACCAAAGGTCTGCAGCTGCTGCTACTATTTCTACTACTGCAGCTGATTAATAAGAAGAAACCAACAGCCTTTCTACTTAGATGCTCTTTAATTTCCCCTCCAAACCGACAGTCAAATCTGTTTACAGAAAGTCGGGCAATTACTGAGCACAAACACTCCACACATAGCGAACAGCCCAAGAGTCTAGTTCCATCAGGATCTGTACTTTATAAACAAGATGTCAGCCGGGCGTGGTGGCGCACGCTTGAAATCCCAGTACTTGGGAGGCTGAGATGGGAAGATCGCAGGTTTGCCGCCAGCCTCAGCTACTTAGTGAGGCCCTCTGCAACTTAGTGAGACCCTGTTTCAAAAATAAAGAATAAAAAATAGGACTGGGGGTGTAGCTCAGAGGTAGAATGCCCCTGGGCTCAATTCACAGTACTGCAAAAAATAAAAAGGATGTCAAACTCTAAATAGAATCAACATCTCAAAATATGCTATATTACATATAAAGCACTAACCTGTCAGATCCTCAAGTAAAACAGACCCCACCAGGCTGTCCGCAGTTGAGAGTTGGACTCTGCAGCCAGGCTTCTGGGTTTGAATCCTGTGTCCAACACTCTGCGGCCTTGGAAAGTTACGTCACCTCCACACTCCCTTTCCTCACTTACAAAATGGAAAAAATAGCAGAGTCGAACTCCTGGGGTTGTTTGCGGTGAGGAGTGGATGAGATAATACGGGTAGACCCACAGTATTCATGTTCAGTAATTACTGGCTACTCGTAGTCTCCAGGATAACCGACGGTACCCATCCCGTTGGCCCAGTCTCACCTGTGGGGCCTTCCACTCCTCCCATCTCAACCTTCCAATCACATTATAAACCAAGAAGTCAGGTATGTTCTGCCTGAGGCACCCCTGTGCACAGGTCAGATCTCTATGCCTCAGTGACTCAGTCGGATGAAGTTCAGCTGTGTGTGATCAAAATTTCCCCCCAGCTGGGCACACCTGTAATCCCAGTTCTTGGAAGGCTGAGACAGGAGGATCACAAGTTTAAGGCCAGCCTCAGGAACTTAGCAAGATCCTGTTTCAAAATAAAAAAATAAAAAGGGCTGGGGGTATAGCTCAGTGGTAGAGTGCCCTTGGGTTCAATCCCCAGTATCACAAACCCCCCTCCCCAAATCATGTTAGACACTATAGAAGTTTATTTCCTTCATACATAAAAGAAGTCAGGAGGTGGTTGGTATAGGGCTGGTTATAGTAGTGGCAAAAAATCATGAGGAACTTCAGTTCTTGCTTATCTTCTACCAATATAAGTCCATGTCTGCTATTTTGTGATCCAAGATGGCTGATGAGCACCAGACACCCATTCCATCCCTGAGGTGTGATCTGGTCTAAGATGGAGGCAGTAGATCCCAGAGAATTTTTAAAAGTAGAATCAGTAGAACTTGGTGGTAGATTCACTATGGAACTGGGAAACGGGGAGGTGCCAATAGTGACTCATGCATGGCTGATAAAGGGAACCAGGTGGATATAGGTCCCATCTTCTGAGACCAGGGCAGTAGTCCTGTGGCCGAGGAGTGGTGTGCACACGAGAGACACAGTGCACATTCACACATCGATGCTGTGAGGAGGCATGCAGGGAAGCAATCTGCTTAGTCCACCCTGGTGCTAGGAAGATGTTAGCAGGGAAAATGATGACTAAACCTAGGCGAGTTTGTACCTAGAGCTGCCATCTTGAATTTCAGGTAAACATTTGGGCTTTGTGCCCTGGGTGATGGTGTTCCCAGATTGCCAGCCAATATCTAAGAGCTAGGCTAAAATGAGTCACTTTGAGGGACAGATTGACAGTGAATATGCTCTACTAATACTTCAAGGTTGTTAATACAGGAGACTGTCACTTCACGGGCACAGTAAGGATATGGAACATAATATAGGGATCCCAAACCATGTTTACAAAATCTCCCAGTGTGTGCCAGGCATGTTTATATATATTGGGGGGAAAGTGTTGTTATTTGAAATTCTCAGCCATCCCTTGCATTGCCTGAGATCTTAACATGCCTCATAGTCTGGAGAACTATAAGCTCAGGAACATCTTGCAAGAAACAGGCCCCTTAGAAGGTGGGCTCAGCATGGGATGAACAGAGATTTCCTTTCAATTCACTGGAACGGGCAAGAGCAGGTATCATCTTTTTTTTTTTTCCTTATTTACTCAACTTTATTTCATTAAGAGAATGAAAAGCAAACCAAAGAATGAGCAGGAGTGTTTGCAAAACATACATTTGATAAAGGACTTGTATCCACAATATACAAAGAACATTTAAAATTCAACAAGGAAATTATTAATTTAATTTAGTTAAAATAACTGAAATGGGACAATTAAAAAATGGACTGGTAGATGGGGATATAGTTCATAGTAGAGTGCTTGGCTAGAATGAAGCATCATCTTTTAAAGGAGAACCAAAACTCCACCCCAGAGGTGCACATTCCTTTTGGCTTGCAGATGTACAGGGATCAAAAAAAATTAAGTGAACCACAAAAACCCTGGTTGCTAAGAAAAAAATATCTATTGGTCAATGCCGTTCCCTCTCCCAAGGAAAAGGTTCGGCCAGAGGCAGTACCCACCCCTCAGCCCAGAAAGCACAATCTCTTTTATTCCCTATGGAAATGGCTACATTCACATCACCCTTCGGGTCCCCCTGCCCCCTGGCCCACAAGTGTGGCCTCCTATTGCTCTGGGTCCCTGGGCGGAGGCTCCTTCCAGACCTCGCCGTGGTGCCTCATCACATTTCTCGCAGGCTATTGACTTGATCAAGGTCAAGACATAGAGAGAAACGTGCGTCAGCCCTGCGTAGGCTTGCGCCCGAGAGAGGAGAGCCTTTGGAGACCCTGACTCTTTCTCCATCCAAGGCCTCCACCAGCTCAGGTGCAGGGACCCCAGGTGTCCCAGAGCAAGGTGGCCGTCACCCCCCCTCTGTGTTCTCTCTTGCAGGTAAGTCGGGTCTGAGCAGTCGGGAGGGCTGTGTGATGACACTTGGCAGTTTGGGAGCAAAAGCCGCCACAGTAAGACACGATTGATTCATTATATCTCAACTTTCTGCTGGGATGGACTTAATGTGTGGACTTCTGTCCCAAAGATTTCTCTGGGTCTGGATAAGGGATGCTGAGTCTCGGGGTCCTGCCAAGGGCCTCTAGCCTTGGCTGGGGGAGGGAGAGGACTGGTGGCTTCTGGGTACCTTTGGGCTAGAGCTTGGCCCATTGTCTGTGCATGTGGCTTGCACCGGGCTGCCTGCTCCAAGGGGGGCCTGGCATCTCCCCATGTTTAACGACATTGGCTCTGAAGAGCTTCAGATGGCTGAGACCTACCAGCATGGAATGGGGGTGGGGTACAGGGAGCCTTCTGGGATCTGGTCAGTCCTGCCTGGATGCTCCGGCAGCCCCTCATCCTTGGTGGCATGCAGCCTCAGCCATTTCCAACTCATGGCATCCCACCAGCCATGTCACCCACTCAGACTCTGTCCCCTCCCCATTGCCTTGGTCCTACTCATCATCTCAAGTCAAGGTTCCAACCAGTGAGAACGAGACTTAGACTCCAACTACCAGCGTGTGGGGGAGGTTGGGTTGTGACATCTTTGTAGAGCCAGGTTTCCAAATGAGATTTCGATTGACAGTACTGAAACACCAGAGGTTCACGAGCATCCACCGTGTGTGCAGCCCAGGCTCTCCAGGGTCAACTCTCTCCGGCTGTCAACTGGACCAGGACGTGGTGGCTAACCCTCCTCCCGACCCTTTGCTGTTCCCTCCCCGCCTTCTCCATGGTCCCAGGCCTGGGACCCTAGCAGGGACCAGAGCCTGGACAGGACCATCTCTTGCCCGGAAGGGAGGTGGGGGAAATTTCTGGCAAGTGCTATGCAAATTCATTTTCTCTGTTTTAAGGGGATGGGGAAAAATCATAAACTGATGAATTTTAAGGATATGGGACATGCCAGAGACATGTGAATCACTGTTCCCAGGATGCCTTTGAAGGAAGCACCCTGAAAGGGCTTGCAAATGCTTTCCCTTGGTATGCTTCGGGAAACTGCTCCCAGGTTTCTGTATCCAGATCATTCGGTCCCTGGGTGACAGCTACAGTTGACGCCTGGCTCTTGCCTTTCACCACTTCCCTTGATATTCCATACCTAAGGTAGAAAGAGCCATTGAGAGTCCAGCCACTGCCCCCAAGAAGCAGGGGGAGCCTAGGGGACAAAGGAAAGGGAGCTCACATGTATTGAGCACCAACTGTGTGCACACACCATGCTAGGAATTTGATACTCTCTCTAGCGTCACAGGTGCCCAACAACCATAGGAACGGGTGTGACCATGGGAGTGCAGTCTCCCCTGCCCCAGGGCACGCTGTAATTAAAGGGTCACAGCCCACTGAGTAAACATGGCAGCATGTCACCTCCATCAGCCTCCTATCCTGGTCTCAAATATCATCATCACCGTCAAGTCTCATGGCCCACAGACCAGGGCTTCCTGCCCCATGGCCAGGTGCAAAGAGCAAATGTGGGAATCTCAAAGGAGATTTACTTGATGCCCCTCCTTTCCCTTTTTTGGAATTTGTCCACCTGTGAGAACGGCCCGTGTCTCCTGGTAACAGCACCAAGGGATGCGAGTGGATCTGGGAGAAGCAAATTCAAGCACAGACGTTAAAATCAATATTCCGTATCATGCAGTGTAACTTGCTCATCTCATCCCATGTAGTCTATAAAGCCACAACTTGTCTGCGATGGAGCGTACCAGCACCACTTTAAACTGGAGGAAATGGAGGCGCTGAGACTTACCCAGGGCCAATCAGTTAAGAAGTGAATAATCTGGATGTGGTGGGCTGAATAATGCCCCCCAAAATGGGTCCTAAATGTTACCTTATATGACAGAAGGGACTTTGCAGATGCGATCAGATTAAGGATCTTGAGATGGGGCGATCACCCTGAATTATCCAAGTGCCCCTACAGGTCATCACAAGTGTCCTATAAAAGGTAGTCAGAGAGGTTTTCCTACAGGAGAGGAGGCCTGTGATGAAGGTGGAGGCTGGAGCAAGGCCAGGAAGGGGTCGTGAGCCAAGGGCCACAGGTGCATAGAAGACAGAAGAGGCCAGGAAACAACAGATCCCCCCACGAGCCTCCAGAGGGAACCACCCCTGCCCACACTTGACTCTAGCCCAGGGCACCTATTTCAGACTTCTGGCTCCAGAACTATGACAATAAATGCGTGTTGTTTCAAGCCACCAAGTTACTGCCCAAGTGTTCCAGCCTCCTCTCTGTCCTGTCACATGGTAGAACCCAAGGGGCTCTGCTATGAGGAACTGGCATCTAGCCGGTAGACTCATATCCCTGATATATCTTTATCCCTGTAGACTCAGGGACTCCTGAAGTCAGGGACCACGATGCATCATTACTGTATCACCCAGGAATGGATGCTCACCTTCCCCTGGTTAAGAAGATGAACGATTCCTAACTGCTATGAATCTTTCACTAGACCTCACCCTCTGTAAGACAGGGTCCCTGCCTACCTCCACTCTGTGGCATTCATGTTCCCCCTCCCCTGTGTTGGAAAAGTAGTTGGAGCAGACAGAGGATGTGCAGCCAGAAATCAGGCTCAGACTGCAGTTAGCTGGATAGCTGTGAATCAGGACACAAACCCACTGGCCCTATGCCTTTGTTATGCTCAGACCCTTTGTCCCGGAGAGACCACCAGGAGACCAAGCCGTATGCAACCACAGAAGAGCCTTTATTCAAGCTTAAGCTTGGGTGCCTGACATAAACTGACACAGCAGTTCAATACAGGGACCCCGGGCACGTTTTTCTTTCAGTTTTTATAATTCTTAAACAAAGAACCTCAGTTTCCTTTTGCTAATTGGACAGTCCCACGTGGGGTTTCTCTGACCTTTACAATGGTTGGTTCTAGATACAGTTGATCATCACAGACTGGTTAGACATTCGCTGTCCTTGTACATTCTATATTGGAAGATGTTTTCCCTAACTTTCTAGACTGTTACAGTAATAGTAACCACAATAACCATTAATCTATAGAAGGCCATCTTGACC
>PVJS01022537.1:0-30433 GCA_004027185.1 Glis glis
CGGTACCGAGGATTGAACACAGGGGCGTTCTACCTCCGCGCTACACCCCCGGCCCTATTTTTTTTATGCTTTATTTTTGAAACCGGGTCTCACGAAGTTGCGGAGGGCCTCACTAGGTAGAGAGAGAGAGAGAGAGAGGAGAGAGAGGTAGATCGATCAATCGATCGTGCGCACGTGCATGTGCGCTGAGGTTGGCCGCGAACCCGGATCCTCCGGTCTCCGCCTCCCAAAGTACTGGGATTACAAGCATGCGCCACCATGCCCGGCTCATTTTACTGTTAATGAATGCTAACTTGCCAACTTTTTCTTTCGTGACTTATGCTTTTGGTGTAACTATACCTCACTGTCAAACACAAGGTCCTCCAGATTTTCTCCTGTTATCTTATAGAAATTTTAAAGTTTTGCACTCTAAATTTAGGTCTATGATCCATTTTGACTTCATATTTGTGAAAGGCCTATGTCTAGACTTTTATATTTTGCATATGGAAGCCCAGTTGTTCCAGCATTATTTGTTGAAGACTATCTGCTGCCCACTGCATTGCCTTGACTCCCTTGTCAAAGATCAGTTGACCATAGTTGAGTGGATCGATTTCTGAGCTCTCTGTTCTGTTCCATTGATCTATTTGTCTATTCTTTTGCCAATACTTCACTGTCCTGATCACTATACACCATTTTAATAGCTCTACTAAGGTATAATATACATGATATAAAATTCACCAATTTTATGTGTGAAATTCAACAATTTTTAATAAATTCAGAGTTGTGCAGTTGTCACTACAATTCAAATTTAGAACATTCTTATCATTCCCAAATGATCTTTTCTGCTCAGACTAAGTCAATCCCTATTGCTACCTTCAGACAACCATTAATCTGCTTTCTACCTCCATAGATTTGCCTTTCCTGGACATTTTGCATAAATGGAATCATATATGTGGTTTGGGGGTCTATCTTCTTCACTTGCATGATGTTTTCAGGGTTCATCTAGCGCTCCATTTCGTTTTATTGCTGTATGGATAGGCTGTAATTTATCTATCCCTTTGCCAGTTATACATAGTTGGTTTGTTTCCACTCTTTGGCTACTTGAACAATGCAACTATGAACATCAATGGAGAGTTTTTTGTGTCGACATGTTTTTAATTCTCTTGGGTAAATACTTAGGAGTGAATTGTTAAATCATATAGTAAATTTCTTTCTAACTTTTTAAGAAATTGCCAAACTGTTTTCCAAAGCTGCACATTTTTTACATTCCCACCAGCAATGTATGAGGGTTCCAGTTTCTCCAAATACTCATCAGCACTTGTTGGCTAGCTTTTTAGCCACAGCCATTCTAGTGTGTATAAAGTGGCAATTCATTGCGGTTTTGATTTGCATTTCCATAATGACTATCAATACTAACCATCTTTCATGACCTTGTTTACTACCTATACATCTTCTTTGGTATAGTACCTATTGAAATATTTTACCCGTTTTTATAGGATTGCTTGTTTCTTGAGTTTTAAGAGATTTTTATATTCTGGATACATGTGCTCAAATATATAATTTGCAAATATTTCTGCACAGTCCATGGGTTTTTTTCCATTTTATTAACATGTCTTTTGAAGATCAGAAATTTTAAATTTTAATGAAATCTAACTTATCAATGTTTCCTTTAATGATTGTGCTTTTGGTTTTGTATCTAAGAAATCTTTGCCTAACCCATATCTACAAAGGTTTTGTCCTATGTATTCTAGAGGAACACATATATTTTAGGTTTTACATTTAGGTCTATAATCCATTTTTACATAATATGTTGCAGAGTAGAGATTGAAGTTTACTTCTTTGTAAATATCATTTATTGAAACAGGGTATTAAAGACGCTGAGCATAAATGTGCATTTGCCTATTTCTTCTTGAAGTTCTATCAGTTTTTGCTTCATGCATTTTAAAGCTCTTACTAGGTATATCCACTTTTAGAACTGTTGCATCCTTTTAACAGACTGTTTCTTTGCTTGGAAACCTATTTTGTCTCAGATTAATATAGCTACTCAGCTTTCATTTCTTTAGCGTTATCATGGTATATTTTCCATCCTTTTTACTTTTAATATATTGTGTCTTTATATTTAAAGTGGTTTTTATAGACAACATATAGTTGAGTCTTGCTTATTTTCCAATCTGAGGATCTCTACCTTTTAATAAGAGTGTTTAAACCATTTACATTTAATGTAATTTTTATGTAATTAGGTGTAAATCTACCACTTTGCTAATTGTTTTTTACTTGTCTCACATGTTCTATGTTTTTCTCCTCTTTTTTCTGTCTTCTATTTGACTAACAGAGTTTTTTTAATCTATTGGCTTATTAGCTAAAACTATTTGTTTCATTATGTCAGTGGCTGATTTGGGGTTTAACCTGTCATAGTCTACTTCAAATATTATACCACTTCACATTCAGCATATGACCTTTTCAATTGCACACTTCCATTTCTCCCCTTCTAGCCTTTACTTGTTTATTATATACATTTTGCTTTTATATGGGTTATAAACCGCAACTATGTGGTTATTTTTGTTTAAATAATCAGTTATCTTTGAAAGACATTTAAATAATAAAGAAAAAATCTTGAATATTCACCAATATAGTTATTATTTCCTGTGCTCTTTGTTCCTTTCTGATGATTCATATTTCCTTCTGGATTTTTTTTTCCTTCTGGCTAAAGTAGTTCCTTTAACATTTCTTGTAGAATAGTTCTGCTACTGCTGGTTTCTTAGAGCCTGAAAAATGTTGTATTTGGTCTTCATTCTAGAGAGATATTTTCACTGAGTATGGAATTTAGGGTTGACCATTACCTTTTTTATTCCTCTCTCCCTCTTATTTTAAAGGTGTTGCTCATTTGCATGCTTTCTGACAATAAACCTACTGTGACCCTTACGTTTGTTCATTTGTATGCATCTTCTTCTCTGGTTGTTTTTAAATTTTTCTCTTTATCATTGGTTGTAAGAAATTTATACTATGAAGTTCTTGGGCTTCTTTGAGCTTTCTGGAACTGAGGTTTTAAACTTTCTGTAAAATTTGAAAAATGTTCAGATATTATTTCTTCAGAAATGTTTATGTCACACTCTTCCCTCCTTAGGTGACTCCAATAAACATATTAGGCCACCTGAAGTTGTCATACAGCTCACTTCTGTTCTTTCCACTTTTTTAAAGATACATTTTTCTCTCTGTTTCACTTTGGATCGTTTCTATTGCTATGTCTTCAAATTTGCTAGTCTTTTCTTTTGCAATGTCTACTCTGCCACTAATAACATTCAGCATTTTTTATCTCTAACATTATAGTTTTCATCTCTAGAAATTGGACTTGGGTCTATTTTTATCTTCCATGTCTGTACTGAACTTTCTAAACATCAGGAATACAGTGATAACTGCTTTAATGCTCCTCAAGTACTAGGTACTCAGTATTCATTCTCTTTCCATTTAGAGCCAAAGTTGTTTAAGCAATTGCAGAGAGAGAGAGAGAGAAAAAAAAAATCTAGTGTGAGCTTTGTCATAACACCTTGACATTACCCTTGAGGGAGAACATGAGAAAAACTGAAAAATTTACCATTTAGCTTAACAACTGTAAAGCTACTTCAAATCAAGCACTTGATTGGAGCTTCCTAATGTGTTTAAAGAACTTACTCATAGAAAATTAAAACTACCAGGAAGAAAAAAAGGGATAAACTGTTTCATAATCTGCCCTCTGCTTGTAGAAGAAGCAAACAAACAATGCACAAACTGGTATCAGGGATTTAATATAAGGCAAACGAATTCCCCCAGTGTATGTCAAAAGGTCAGGAAAGATTGGCTCTACGCTTTGGCACTGTGTAGCACTGCAGGCTGGACTCTGATCACTACTGCTCAAGAAGACGACCAAGATCCTCAGAGACCTGCCAAGGACATTGAGTTAAAAAAAATAGGCCAGATAAATTTACTATAATTTGACTATTGGCTATATTTTAATGGGTTCTAAAATATTTGAAAACAGTCATCTAGGTCTACAGTTCATGGTCATGAGTGATTGATAAGAATATTCAAACCAGCTACACAACTTAATCTTCCACTGTGTGGAGAAACTGGTATTTTCTGTGGGTTTGTGTTCTAATTAGGCAGGTTTATGGGCACTCAAGGCCTAGGCTGGCAAATGTACCCCCAGTAATAAGTCCACTCTTGGGTAGGAAAACTTTGGTGGTATTAAGTTAACTAGCTGTTGTTCTTTTTCCCAAATGCTGCAGCATTCAATCCATGTGCCACTGGGCGTGTATCAGAGGAATGGCAAGGTCTTGATTTACCAGTGAATTTGTGCCTATGCAGCTGAGCTCCAGAATATTTAGTCCTCTGTCGAAAGCTACTCACAGGACCTCTGGACTGGTCTATAAATGTAAGTGTCTGGGATCATATCAACACTACCTGAGAAGCAGAGTCCTGAGGTCATAGCCCAGACTGGCGCCTATTAACATCCCAGATGATTCCCTGCCAGTCTAGAAAGCTATCTCAATTTTTTTAGTTTCTTTTTCTCACAGAAATACATGAGGGGAAAAAAAGTGAAAAACAGACTTGATAAACACTTGGTGCAACTGCAATGCCTCAATAAGATCTGCATCTTCAAAATCAAAGCTGTAGGCAGGCATGGTGGCACATGCCTGCAATCCTAGTACTTGGGAGGCTGAGACAGGAGGATCGCAGGTTTGAGACCAGCTTCAGCAACTTAGCGAGGTCCTCAGCAATTTAGTGAGACCCTGTTTCAAAATAAAAAAAATACAATAGGGCTGGGGGTGTAGCTCAGAGGTAGAATGCCCCTGGGTTAAATCCCCAGTACAGAAAGAAACAAAGAAAGGAAGAAGGAAAGGAAGGAGGGAGGAAGGGAGGACAGGTAGGCCAGGAGACCAGTGGGATGTCACAGCAGAAGGACGCACTGGACAGATGAGAAGCAGCCTGAGCACCCTCTATGCTTTTTTTTTTTTTTTTCGGAACTGGGGATTGAACCCAGGGGCATTCTACCTCCGAGCTACACCCCCAGCCCTATTTTTTATTCTTTATTTTGAAACAGGGTCTCACTAAGTTGCAGAGGGCCTTACTAAGTAGCTGAGGCTGGCCGCGAACCCAGATCCTCCTGGTCTCAGGCTCCCAAGTACTGCCCTCTATGCTTTTAAAAGCTCAAACATAGCCAGGCGTGGTGGCACACACCTGTAATTCTAGTACTTGGGAGGGTGAGACAGGAGGATCGCAGGTTCAGGGCCAGTCTCAACAACTTAGCGAGGCCCTCAGGAACTTAGTGAGACCCTGTTTCAAAATAAATAAAATAGGTCTGATGGAGGTCTAGCTCAGAGGTAGAACACTTCTTCTGGGTTCGATCCCTAGTATCACAAAAAAAGGGGGGGAAAAAGTTCAAACATGCCCAGCCTCTGAATTGTTCTATTTAGGTGTGACTCATAGAACACAGTTTGGGAGCCAGGCGTGGTGGAGCACACTTGTAATCCCAGTACTTGAGAAGCTGAGACCAGAGGATCTGGGTTCGCGGCCAGCCTTAGCTACTTAGTGAGGCCCTCTGCAACTTAGTGAGACCCTGTTTCAAAATAAAGAATAAAAAATAGGGCTGGGGGTGTAGCTCGGAGGTAGAATGCCCCTGGGTTCAATCCCCGGTACCGCCAAAATAAATAAATAAATAAATAGAACACACCTTGGCAAACTGGACCCTCCCCTGTTTCCTTCAACATCGAGATTCTAGTTCCTCACAGGGAGCTCCCTTTTATTTCCCCACAGCCTTCGGTTTCCTGGAGGTTTGGTCAAAGAAGTAGAGAACTGCACATTTCATTGCCAGAAAATCCAGTCGTCACTAAGGGGTATTACCCAGTTCTTCCAGGTCTGTGTAAATTTGAGATCCCCTCAGCTAGGAGCCTTCTCTGGATGTACGACTGAATTGTTTCATGATAATAAGTTCATTTAGTAAAGTCCCACTCAGCCCCCAGCACTATGCCTGGGGTTTGACCAGCACCATTTCTAGTCCCCAGAACCTCCCTGCAAGAAAGGTGTTAACAGAATCTTATAGATGAGGTTGAACTTGGGGCTCCACAGCTAACAAATGATAAAGCCAGGCCCCTGGTCTGAAGGACCAGGAAGCCCTGCCGAGCTGCTGACAGCAGCATATTCAGGGTCTGATAACAGTAAGGGCAATAAAAATGAGCCTCAAGCTGTAAAGGTGTATGAATCAAAGTCCAGGGTCTCAGGATACTAATTTTTCGCTGCCACCAAGAGCTGCATCACCCAGAAAATTCCCTGGATCGCTAATGAGCTACCACCAAGCTCACCCAGAAAATCCTCTGCACTACTGAGATATCACACCAAGCTATATGACTGAAAGACCAACAGCCAAAACAAATATTTTGATTTTTTAAAAAATCACATAAAAATGAACAGGAAATTAATTTCATACAATGTTGTGCAATGCAATAAAGGGCTATAAAATATAATGATATGAATTATATACTTTAACACTAACCACTGTTTCCTCGTTTCCTTTTTTTTTTTTTTATGTGGTACTAGAGATTGAACCCAGGGGTGTCCTACCACTGAGCTATGCTCCCAGATCTTTTTATTTTTTATTTTGAAACAGGGTCTTGCTAAGTTACCATGCACTGGCCTCAAACCTGTGATCCCCCCGTCTCAGTCTCCCAAATACTGGAATCGCAGGCATGTGCTACCGTGCCTGGCTGGTCTCTTCTTTTATCTTAACCACATCTCTGGAAGTCAGGTCCAGGAAAGGTACACCCTGATGCTTTGCTGTAACAGGACCCACAGGAGAGTTCATAACTAGAAGTACCAGAAAAGCTTTATTATAACATCAAGTCTCTGACAACCCAGCCCTATTGTATGGGCTTCAAAGGCAGGAAGACAATTTTCAGGGATCTCAATTTCCAAGGCTAAAAAGAAACTCAGGAAAACAGATTCGAGATGCACAAAGCAAAGCCCTGGCAAAAGCAGCCCCCGATTGCTGGTCTTGCCTTCTCACCTCTAGAATGGCCTGGCTCCCACAGGGGTGGGGGTACTCAGCTCAATGGAAGGGCCAGCCCCATGTTGCGGGGCGGAGAGCAGGGGATGCAGATGGACCCGTCAAATGCCAGACGCTGGGTGTGGGCGAGGAGAGGGCAGCCCCACCTCCTGCAAGGTCTCCATCAATCCACAGCTTCTGGGATTTTTAGTGGCCTCTGGGCTGGGAGCCATGGCTGGTCCCTTCTGGATGCTTTCGTGAATTGTTTGCCTTCTAGATTCAGCATATCCTTCTTAGGAGGTGTACACACTCAGCACATCCTTCTTAGAAGGCATACAGACACACGCACTCACAGACACTCAGCACGTTCTTCTTAGGAAGTGTGTACACACACACGTCACACACCACACACACACATACCACACACACACACACACACACACACACACATACCACACACGTACTCCTCACAAAAGAAGAGGATCCCAGGCCCTGGATTAAACATTTACCTGCTAGAGCAGATGATCTGTCAATGAATGTCCTATCTAGCTCTGTAATTCTGCAAGCAAAGGAGATGCTAATTCAACCTGACATGCTCACTAAATGACAGTTTGCAACTTGAATCTATGCTTTTTGAGTCTCCATTTAGTAACCATATATAGTAATAATAATAACATGTGCTGAGTGGTAACTACATGCCAGACTCTGTTCTCAGAGTCTGATAATTTATCTGACTCTCTGGAGAGTCCTATGATAGAGGATTTTCTCTCATCTGCATATTAGAGATGAGGGAAGGCAGGGTCGAGCTAATAAGTAATTTACCCAAGATTACAAGAAAGCCGCAGAGCTGGGTCCAGCCCACACGGTCTAATGCCTGAGTCCTTGTGCTCAGGCTCTATGTTATACTTCCTCATATCTTGTATTTATATTGATGTATTTATCTCTACACATAAAGTAGCATAGCATAGTGGTCAAGTATGTGGGCTCTGAAGCCAGACTCTCTAGTTTCTAATCCACAGCTGACTGTATGTGTAAAAAATGCTGTGTTTAGAACAGTTCCTGGTACACAGTGAGCACTCGAAACACAGGAACTCTGATTACTATTTATGTCATTATTATTTTTAGTTAATAATAGGATGGAAGCCGGGCGTGGTGGTGCATGCTTGTAATCCCAGTACTTGGGAGGCTGACACCGGAGGATCCGGGTTCGAGGCCAGCCTCAACTACTTAGTGAGGCCCTCTGCAACTTAGTGAGACCCTGTTTCAAAATAAAGAATAAAAAATAGGGCTGGGGGGTGTAGTTCGGAGGTAGAATGCCCCTGTGTTCAATTCCCAGTACTGAAAAAAAAACAACACCCATGCCCATGAGCAGTTACTTCCCACTCCACCCTCCTCTCAGACCCTGGTAACTACTAATCTATGTTCCGTTTCTGTGGATCTGCTTGTCCTGGATATTTCATAGAGATGGAATCATACAGAATGTGATCTTCTGTGCCTGGCTTCTTTGACTTAGCATAATGTTTTCAAGGTTCACAGTTACCGCACCAAGTATCAGAACTTCATTCATTAGCTGGGCGTGGTGGCGCACACTTGTAATCCCAGTACTTGGGAGGCGGAGACCGGAGGATCCGGGTTCGCGGCCAGCCTCAGCTACTTAGTGAGGCCCTCCGCAACTTTGTGAGACCTGGTTTCAAAATAAAGTGTAAAAAATAAGGCCAGGGGTGTGGCTCGGAGGTAAAACGCCCCTGGGTTCAATCCCCAGTACGGCAAAAAAAAAAAAAGAACTTCATTTGTTTTTAACTGAAGTACAAATCACATAACCTAAACTATTAAGTTTAAAGGTAATGATTCACTAGCATTTAGCACATTTAAAATATTGTACAACCATCACTATTAAGTTCCAAAATGATATTCCTTTTTATTGCCAAATACTATTCCATTGTGTGGGAATACCACCTTTTATTTGCCCGTTCATCAGCTGCTGAGCATTTGGGTTGTTTCCACTCCTTGGCTATCTGGAGAATGCTGCTGCGAACATTCATGTACTTGTTTTTTTGTTTCTTTCAGGGTCCTTATTTCTTTTTTTTTTTTTTTTGTGGTACTAGGGATTGAACCCAGGGCCTCCCACATGCTAGGCAAGCACTCTATCACTGAGCTACATCAACAGCCCCTTTTTATTTGATTTTAAGACAAGGTCTCATTAAGTTGCCCAAGCTCGCCTCAAATTTACCATCCTCCTGTCTCCACCTCCCAAGTAGCTGGGATTACAGGTGTACAGTGCTGCATCCGGCATATGTACTAGTTCTTGTGTAGACACACATTTTCAATTCTCATTATATATATACACATACACCTAGGAATAGAATTGGTGGATCATGTGGTAACCTTATTTAATGTTGTATTATTTTTAATCTTTGAAAAATCTCGCATCTACTACCTAACTACCAAACTGCCAGGTGAAATACCAAGAACTGAAAATGCGTGGGCTTCTGACTAGACAGGGCTGGATTCCAACCCCTGCTTCTCCACTCACCTGCTCGGTGACTTGGATAAAGCTACTTAATGTCTTGGAGCCTCTGTCTCCTCATCAAGCAAATGTGCATAACAGTACTTGCTTCCACAGATTACTGTGAGGCTTAGCCAGTGCCCGGCAAACAGAAAACACTTCTTGATAAATAGTAACTACTCTTATCAATATGTATCCTGCGGGCAGTGACAACCTCCTCCATTTTTTTTTTTTGAGGGATAAATGACAAATGCAGAAAAGCATCAAGGAGAAGATTACCACCAGCCACACTCGACCGCTAGGCACTAAGCCTGGTCAACATGCTGGTGCAGACCCTCCACACTGACAAGGGACGCCCTTTCGCTCTGGTCTTGGCACTAGTTTCCTTCCCAAGAAGGGAGGACTCGTCACACTAGGGGGTCCCTACAGTGCTGAGGGTAGCCCTGTTCGTGCCCTGCAGCAAAGGTGAGAGCAGAGGTGAACAGGGGACCCGTCCTTGCTTCATCCCGCAGAGTCACGGAGCAGCACCTGTGTGCAGTGCTTGGGGCTGCACAGAGCAGAACATGGTCTTCACCCTCAGGAAGAGCGACCTCCAGTGGAATGGAGAAGAAAAACATCCTAAAACAGTGTAAAAACACAAAGACTGCGACAGACATGGTCTCACTGAAGAAGGAAGAACCGGCACCTCTGCGGACCTTCAACTAAGGTTCCCGGTTCCCCAGACTTTCTCTGGACCCTTTGAGCTTCTGCTGCTTCCAAAAAGAGAACTAATGAGAAGCCTAGAGACACACGCAACATCGAACATGAATATGGGTCAGTGGCTGTGCAAGGACTCTTCTTACAACATCTAAATATAAACAGGAAGCTCTGACGAGCAACCTGAGATGAGCAGCCCATGCACTACAGCCAGCAGCTTCCCACCGTTCCCAGAACCGTCGCAGCTGGAATGGGGAGGGATGGAGAGACCAGGGGAGAGAAGCAGCTAGTAGGAGGCTCCCACCGCACATCTCCACCCACCATGGCCTCACAGCACCCCACTCTACCTGGGTTTCCATGTGCACAAAGGCCAGGCCAGCACTGAGCACGGACCCCTGTGGCCCCTTCCACCACCCCATTCCGTCCACAAATGGGCTTTTCTATAAAACTACTTTTTTGCCTCACCCAAAGGGATTTCAAAGCCTGCAAAAAATGAAAAGCAGCTCCTGAAGGAAATCAACGGGGCCCCTATCATCTGTATCCCCTGCCCTCTCTCTGCAGGTGGGGAAGCTACGCTCACAGAGGGTTCATGATTTCCCCAGGGTCCCAATGGGGTGTTGGCAGAGGCCGCCCTGACTCCTGATGAAGGAGCTTTCTACCCGGAAGGCCCCCCAGGAGGCGGCACGGCCCCACCGGACTGGAGATGTTCTTTGCCAGGGAAGAAGCACTGTCAGCTGTCCCTCCTGCGGCTCCAGGGTGACACCTAGGCCGTATCATTAGCAAAGACCCGACTCATAAAGGCTGGGGGAGAGTCTGCCATTGAACAAGGAATCCACGAGACGTCCTCCTGGGCTCCTGCCGTCCTTACTGCCGGGGTTTCCTATCCATGAAGAAAAAGGGCGCACACCGCCTCCTAAGGCTCCATGAGCAGGAGTCCCCGGAGGCGGCGCGGCACCGGCAGGCGCTGGGGTGCAGCGGTGGGTGTGGGCGGGACGCGGGGTCGAGGCGGCGCGGGCACGCTGGGTGGGACCCGCGACGGCCCCACCGAGGCCCGGTCCCTGGTCCCTGGTCGGCTCCGCGCATGCGCAGCGAGGACGCGCCTCGGCGACGCGGCTCCTGCGACCTCTGGCGGCGGCCGGCGGGATGCGCAGCGCGACCTTGGGCGACTGCTACAGCGAGTCCTAGCTAACATGGCCGGGGTCAGAGCTTGTGGCTTGCGGACTCCCCGAGGCCTTCTGTGGAACTCCAGGCTTTGCATGTGTCCAGCGTTCCAAAGTGTCCTACTGTTAAAGAAGCCCGAGGGCTGCAGACACTGTTTAGGGGAAAGGCGTTTTTCCTAAACCTCCTGCGGTGCCCACATTGGCTCTGAGAGCCACCAAACCCCAAGGAAGGCACCTCACAGCACCC
Source organism: Glis glis (assembly GCA_004027185.1). Taxonomy (NCBI): domain Eukaryota; kingdom Metazoa; phylum Chordata; class Mammalia; order Rodentia; family Gliridae; genus Glis; species Glis glis. Next base: position 11,604 of record PVJS01022537.1, read on the forward strand.
CGGGGTCAATTTGGCCTCTTTCAGTCCCGACCACAGTATCTGCAACTGAAAAATGACACACAGCCCTTGAGGTAAGGAGCTGGGGTAAGGGATGCGCCCTTCCTGGCCTCCTCTTAAACTGGGGACAGATCCTCATAATCCAGGACAGACCAAGGTTTGTGAGGGTTAAGGGGCAAGCACTCAGAATGGTGCTTAGAAGGAATTTCTATTTTATTTATTTATTTATTTATTCATTTATTTTTGCAGTACCGGGGATTGAACCCAGGGGCATTCTACCTCCGGGCTACACCCCCAGCCCTATTTTTTATTCTTTATTTTGAAACAGGGTCTCACTAAGTTGCAGAGGGCCTCACTAAGTAGCTGAGGCTGGCTGCAAACCTGAGATCCTCCTGTCTCAACCTCCCAAGTACTGGGATTACAAGCATGTGCCACCACGCCCGGCTTAGAAGGAATTTTTAAATTCTGTAAGTGTTATTAATAATTTACTACTATTATCCCAGAAACTAGCACATCGCCACTCCATAAACATGAGTCCTTCTGTCTGTTGTGAGAGGCTGCAAGGCAGTGCTGGCCTCTGCCTTGTTCACAGGCCAGGGCACTGCACCAGGAGGCCCAGCCAAGGCCGCTCCGCAGCTCCCTGCTCTTCTGCACCCTTCCCAACCCGCTCAGGGAGCCGCGCTCGGAGCCACACTCTGACACCCTCCTTCTCCACAGAACAGTCTGTGCTCTGCTCCCGCCCCCAGCAGAGCTCAGAGCTTTCCAAATATGGATGCTTTTTTTTTCATTCCCAAAGCAGCATGAACATTTGGGGGAAGAAAATGAACACCAGACATGGTTTGGGAGCCACAGAAGCCAGGAGCTGGGTGGTGACAGAACAGCATGGTACCAGAAGTCAGGGGCCCTGGTTTTAAAATATAAAACGGGGTCAGGACTAGGTGGTCTTTCACATTGTGGCCAGCTCTGCATGAGTCTAGGCCCAAGGACATCCTAGAAGTAAAGTCCCAGATCCTAAGAATGAAAATTACTGGAGCTAGCACACAAGGCAGGGAGGGATGCGTAAAGGAGGCCCAGAGCATCGCTGGCTTTCCAACACGGAGCTGTGGGAGACAGGCAGCCTGGGAGGGGCTCTGCCACACACAAGCCCTCATGAAGGTGATGTGCATGGGAGAGGAGCGAGAGAGGAGTATTTGCTTCATACCAGGCCCAACCCCAAAACCTACTTTCATCTAAACTAGAGAGGGTTTCAGAAGACTGAAAACCTTGCGCTTTGGCTTCAGCGATGTGTTTGTTGCTGGGGTAGAGTTTATCTTCAGCAGTGTGTCTGATGCCAGGGCAGAATGTTTAAAGAACAGTCCCACAGTGTGCGCCCCTGGATAGCAGGCACTGTGCCTGGAGCCGGTGCAAGGAAACAAAGCAAGCTGCTTAGACACGACACGTCCTCAGTGCCCAGCCCACAGCAGGTGCCCACCTCGTTGCTGATTTAATGAATTAATTAATTATACCATCCAGTTTGAGAGAAGCAAGTGGCAGATGTGAAATAAACAAAAACTGAGTGCCAAACTAGATGGTACTAACTATAAATAGAGTGGAATCAGAGGCAGGAGAGATTGACCTGGACGAACGGAGCTGGAGAGGTCTATATGCAGCAGTGGGGACCACTGAGGCCACAGGGCAAAGGAACGAGGTGGGGAGTGGACCCGGGGGGTAAGGGCAGGTGGGGGGGCAGGCAGGACCCTGCAGCAGAGTGTGGGTGGGACACAGCAGGACATGTGGACAGCCTGACAAGATTGGGACATATTGTCCAGAAATGTGGAGAAATGTGGTCATGCCTGGACCTGCTGTGGTTGGCAAGGAGACTCATAGGGAGCCCAAGTTTCACACAATGAGGGAAAAGATGACTTTTTTTTTTTGCCAGCTTGATTATTTTAACGTGGATTTTTCCTGTGGTACATTTAAACCTCATCTTGACTTGTCCTGACACTGACCACTGTTGACTTTTTGCCTTCACCACATTTTAACGTCACCCTCACTGAGAATATACATCTGCCACAATGCACACATGCCTGTGTTTCAGGGACTATAAGCCCCAGGGGAAAGCAATGTGTCACCTGCCTGCCTCCTCCCCTCCATTAGTCCAGAGCCCTGCCGGGCACTCCGCCTGCAAGTCATCGGCCCTGTTACTTGCCCTCTGCACTCTGCTGTCCTCTGCGTGAGCTTCAGTCAGTCCTGCTCCCTGTGCAGAGAACCCGCAATCCAGACGGACAAACCAGTAGCCAAGAAACCCTCAGGCTGAGCAGTAGCCCCAGAATTCTAGTGGGTCCCTGCAGAGCACCCCCTGGTGGACACAGATTTCACCATGTTCAACTCCAATTCGGTATCTTCCTCCCACCCTCCAGAGATTCCTCCAGCCATGACCCTCCTGTTTAAACAACATTATTACCTGCCCAGGGCACTAAGCTACAAATCTCACCACCATCTTCGTTCCTTCCTTAATCACTTTCCCACACCAACTCCCCAACACACACCGCCGTCTCCACCGCCTGCTGCTTCTCCGTGGAATGCCCTTTCGTTCTGACTTGCCTGGCCCTGTCCTCCTTCGGCTCTTTGTACTTGGAATCTAGGCTTTTGCTGTGTCGCTAGTGTCTACAGGATCCAGTGAGGGCAGAGGAAGCGCTCTAGTTCTTCCAAATAAAGGGAATTCAGTGCACAGAATTGTCTTCACAGGGGATGAAAGAGACGAGAGGAAAAACGAGATGGTTTTACATCCCAGGTCCAGCAACGGCAGGAAGCCACTACTATCATGCAGGCTGGAAAGACAGAGGGAGGAGGTGCAGCTCTGCGAGCCCAGAAGCTGGGGCCACTGGGTGAGAGCTAAAATCACAGAGAGAGGTTTCATCTGACAGGAGCTGCACACAGTTGTGTCTGCAGAGACGATTGCTGCCAAAGGTGCTGCTGGACTCAGAGAGAGAGAAATACCTTGGTTCCTCTCTCGTCTACCCTCTGATTCCCTGCTGGTGCCTCCTGCTGGCCAAACCCACACACAAGTCAACTGCCTGGGGGACCCAGGAAACAGCCTGCAGAAGTCAGGCCCCCTGAAATGCAGAACAACATCAAGCAAGGGCCCCAAGCCAACGCAGCACACCCACCGCTCTCCTTCCCTACAATCTTTAATTCCTTCTAATCTATTCTCTACTCTGTGCCAGAAAGATCATTCTTGCTTATAAATTTAATTAAGTCATTCCTCCTGCTTAAAACCTGCCAGTGCTTGACAGTTTCCTGGCAAGAAAAAAAAGAGGATTTGTCCACCAGACTGATTTTGTCAATCAACTCCATGTATAGGAAGTGGTGTTTCCTTTGACTATGACATGTATTGGGTTTGCTTTATAACATGGATGAGCTGCTACTCAAAATATTACTGAAGAACAGAACAGAGACTACTCCTTGACGTCATCAACCCGGAAACTAGGAATTAGCTAAAGGTTGCTCCTTTAATGACTAGGGCTGTTTGCCATGATGGAGGGGCTTGGGGATCCAAGGGATAGGTGCCATAGAGAAGCATGTGAGCAGCAAGTAAAGGCTGTTAAAGTCTGTTGAAACAATAGAGTATTGAATTAGTAAGCAAAAGACTCCTGCAAAGAAAAGCCCAGGCTCAGATGGTCTCACTGGTGAATTCTACCATATGTCTAAAAAGAATTAATACCAATCCTTCAAAAACTCTTCCAAAAACTGGAGGATGAGGGAACACTTCAAAACTCATCCTGCGACAGCAGTATTACACTGATACCAAAACCAAAGAGAGTACAAGAAAACCTCCAATATGCATGATGAATGTAGCAACAAGATAGGAGCATCCCAAACCCAGCTACATCAATAGAGGATTATGTACCATGACCACATGTGATTTATCTCATGAACTCGAGGTCGGTTTACATATAAAAATGATAAATGAGAGAGGTGTGGTGGCGCACGCCTCTAATTCCAGTACTTGGGAGGCTGAGACAGGAGGATCACAGGCTCAAGGCCAAACTGGGATACTCAGAGAGATTCTGTCTCAAAATAAAAAATAAAAGGGTTGGGGGTATAGCTCAGGGGTAAAGTGCGTCTGGGTTCAATCCCCAGTGCACACACAAAATGAATACGTGTAAAACACTATATTAAAAAATGAAGCACAAACATTGCATGAATATCTCAATAGAAAACCTGATAACAAACACATTTTAATGATAGAATACTCAACAAGCTGGGTGTGGTGGTACACACCTGTAATCCCAGTACTTGGGGGGGCTGAGACAGGAGGATCACAGGTTTGAGGCCAGCCTCAGCAACTTAGCAAGATTTCTATAACCATAACGAAATGCCTGGGGTAATTAACTTAAAAAGATAAAAGGTTTACTTTGATTCATGGTTTTGGAGGTGCCAGTCCGAGGCTGGGTAGACCCATTGCTTTGGGCCTCTGGTAGACATGCTGGATAGCAATGGTGGAGAGTACATGGTGGAGCAAACTGCTATGCATGGCCAGGAAGCAAAATAGAAGTAGGAAGAGGCCAGGGTTCCACAATCCCCTTCACATCCCATATGACCTAAGGACCCCCACTAGGCCCCACCTTCTAAAGGTCCCACCACCTCTCCAAAGAGCCATCTCTCATACACAGACTTGGGGGAGACACTTATCCAAACCACAGCAGGGGGTAGATGTTAGGGACATCATTTAGAATGGAATGGTTCTGCAGCAATGAAGGCAGCATTCTCATGAGCAAGAGTGAAAGGGATGCTCCCTGCCATTCTGCTTCTACCTCGACCTTCTTAATTCTAACATCTGCAGGGGATAATATATTTACTAGAACTATGAGGCAGAGATGGGGTTTGGGAAATGGGAAGTTTTCTTTTTGGGGGTGATAAAATTTTTTGAAAATTGATTGTGGTGATGGTTATATAACTCCAAATATACTAAAAACCACTGAATTGCATATTTTAAAAGGTTGAGTTTTATGGTACAGTATATGAATTATATGTCAATAAATCCATTATTTTAAAAAACTATAAACATTGCCAGGTACGGGACAAAGAAATTAAAAGAAAAAGGATGGTAAATATATATTTCATGCAAATAGTAACCAGAAGAGAAAGAGGCACTATAACAACATCTGATAAAATAGACTTTAAATCAAAGAAGGGTTTTTGGAGACAAAGGATTTTATATATTAAAAAGATTCAATACAGCAAGAAGATAAAACAACTATAAACATTTACACACCTAATAACAGACTATCAAAATATGTGAAGCAAAGCCAGAAAGAATTTCAAGGAGAAATAAAATTTTATAATGATAGTTCAAGACTTCAATACCCCCTCTCTCAATAATGGATAGAGTGACCAGAAGATAAGTAAGAAGACAGGACTTTATAGAACACATAAACCCACTAGATCTAATGGACATGCTCAGTCATGCCACCCAACAGAGACAGCAAATGCATTCTTCTGAAATGTACGTGGGACAGTTTCTAGAATGGACCACATGTTAGGCCACAAATTAAATCAAAATGTGGTATATACATACAATGGAATATTATCCATCTTTTAAAAGGAAGAAAATTCTGACAGAAACTATAACAAGGATGAACCTTGAAGACATTACACTAAGTGAAATGAGCCAGTCACAAAAATGTAATGCCTCATGGCTATAACGTAGATGTTCCACAGACAACTGATTCAAAAACAACCATAATGCAAACATTAAAACTGTGTTTTCAGCCAGGCGTGGTGGCACACGCTTGTAATTCCAGTATTTGGGAGACTGAGATAGGAGAATCACAGGTTCATGACCAGCCTCAGCAACTTAGTGAGGCCCTCTGAAACTTAGTGAGACCCTGTTTCAAAATAAAAAATAAAATTGGGCTGGGGGTGTAGCTCGGAGGTAGAATGCCCCCTGGGTTAAATCCCCAGTACCACAGAAACAAAACAAAACCAAAAAAAAAAAAACCTGGGTTTTCGAAAATACTTAATGAGTCAGGTATGGTGGCACACACTTGTAATCCCAGTACTCGGAAGGCTGAGATGGGAGGATCGCAGGTTTGTGGCCAGCCTCAGCTACTTAGTGAAGCCCATTTTATTATTTTATTTTATTTTGGTTTTAATTTTGAGACAGTCTCACTAAGTTACCCAGGCTGGACTTGAACTTGCAATTTTCCTAACTCAGCCTTCCTAGTCACTAGGATTAGAGACATGGACCACCAAGTCCATGTCTTTATTACATATTTTTATATATACACTTACATATTTTTATATATATTACATATTTTATATATACACTTAATAGTGGTTAACTAGTTGAAGTGGCAGTATGTATGGTACCTGATTTTATGTATAAATAATTTTAAATAACTATAAATATATGTAAATATAATATAAACATATGTAAATATTTATATTTTTCTTTATTTTCCAAATAGTCTATACTAAGCACACTACTGAAGCATAAATGTTCTTTTTTGTTTGTTTTACTGGGGATTGAACCCAGGGGCATTCTATCTCAGAGCTACACCTCCAGTCCTTTTAATTTTTTATTTTTAAACAGGGTCTGGCTAAATTACTGAGTCTGACCTGGAACCTGCGATCCTCCTGTCTCAGCCTCCTAAGTCCTGGGATTACAAGATTCCACTCGGTGTTAACCAGAACACAAGGAAGCCGGCCCTCCCACTGCAGGAAGGCAGGCCCGCAGGCCCAGCCCTTGCAGGACAATCTGGAAATACTTCTCTTTTGACCTGGAAACTCCTGGAAAGCTCGCCTGTGGACATCATGAGGAGCAGCACAGAGACCAGGCTGAGAGGGAGCTCGTCACAACCCCGTGCGCAACAGCGAGAGGCTGAAAACAACCTCCAGTCTAAAACCAGAGGCTTTCAGTTAAACTATGCCTCATCCAGCCAATGAGAAGTTACATACTTCCTAAACATTGGAGAAATGTATTATGGTGGAAAGTACTTATGATCTCTAGTGAATTGGAAAACACACGCCAGAAAGCAATATATACAGTAAAACCCCCTTTTTATTAAAAATAGTCACACATATACTAAGTGTAGGCAAGAGCTGGGAGGGACGCGCTGACGTACCAACAGCACCAGCTCTGGGGAACCCCACCGTAGTGGGTATTTTTATTCTTTAACTTGTTCGCGTGTCTGGATGTTATAGTCATATGTGTTCCATCTACATTAAGAACAATAAAATATCATTGTGGGAAAAGGGACAAGAGACCAACCCCAGAGACAAGTGGAAGCACCACTGGTCACCCGAGCAAAGAAGCTCGACAGGCAGGGCCTTCCGGACGGGGAGTGGGTGTGAGGGTGTGGGACACGGGACTGGGGTGGAGGCTGAGGCTGAGGCTGCTGAGGAGGCTGCTGGTCCAGCCTCAGCGGTCGTCAGGCCCCACTCCACGGCCCCTTCCACTGACCTCTATTCATACATTTCAAAGCACCTTCCTGTTCCACCTTATTTAGTCTTCTCCACACTCTTGGAAGTGTATTGTCAGCCCCACTTTGTAGATTTTACTTAGAAATCACAGAATTGAATCAGAATGGAGCAGGTTATCTGAGAGCAGAGGTTAATCGGTCAGCGAGCAGAGATGCCCCTCCAGCCTGGCCCGCTTGGACGGCGACAGACTCCCCCACTGGATGTGTGTTTGGTCCCTTTATCAAGGCAAGTACACACCAAGGCCACTTGGAAAGGCCATCTCTAGGAAGTCACACCATCCAGCTCCCGCTGTCCCAGCTGCAGAAAGTCACCTCCTGTCCAGCAGATCAAAGTCCCAGCAGACACTGGCCACCTCTCTACTATTCCCAGCCTCCTCCCTTGGGAGAACAACATCTGTGGCCACTGGGTGCCCCAGAGATTCCCTCGACCTGTATCCCAGAGCCGAGTCCTCCACTCACTTGGTTGCTCCAATATACCAGAAGCTACAGAGCTTCTCCACTCTTCCTTCCCATTCTCGGTTTCTCTCCTTAGGTTGAAGAGATGGGAGGAAGGAGGGAGGGGAGTTGAGCTCACCTTAGCAGCTCTCTGATGAGAGAAGCAAACTGAACATGGAACTTTCAGGAAAGTGGGCCGTGCCAGGCTCTGGGAGGCACGTCAGCAGGCTCTCACAGTGCACCCCCAGTTGCTAGAGAATGCCTTTGTGTGACCGACAGATGCTCAGTATGTTACCTACAGGCAGAGAAAGCACATCTGCCCGAGACAGGCAAGAAGCAAAGGCTCCCAAAATCTCCCGGTTTGCATCTGGGCAGAAATCCAGGCAAGGAAACCTTTACAAATTCGAGCAGTCACTGAGAGTGATTATGTGCCAGACACCGTGCCCCATCCCGAGGACAGCGAAATGTGGGAGAGAATTCCTCCGCAAGAGGAACTCCCAGCGGAGCAGGGCATCTGATGATGGCACAACCAACTCTACTGCGCTTCTCAAACCATCCTCATGCACTGTACTGTGACAGCATTGGAAGGGATCAACTCTAAACGGGCCAGTCCCAGCCAGCTTCAGAAGGGACAGGACATGGAGCCTGAGAAATAGAAATTCCAAGAGGAAAACTAGGCAAAGGCAGGGAGCTAGGGTGGAGGTACCAGGGGGTGGGGCCAGAAAAGGAGAGCAGGTTCAAATCTAGTGTATTCTCCAGAGACCTGGAAGCTTTCTCCCCGAGGAAACCTTACCTGGCCAAGGGAGCCCTGATCATGTGCCCACAGGGCAAAGCAATTAAGACCCAGGGCTCTGGAGCCGAATGCTGTCCAGCTTGAGTCCCCTCTGCCACTCACAGAATGTCACAGGCTCTGAACCGGTCTCTCAGGACAAGTCCTGCTCAACCTCTTCCTTACTGAAGGACTCTTGCCAAGTTTGTTTGCCCTCCCTGTGCCTCAGTTTCCTCATCTGCAAAATGTTAAGAATAATGGTGCTGAGCCAGGCGTGGTGGCACACCCCTGTAATTTCAGTACTTGGGAGGCTGAGACAGGAGGATCTCGGGTTCAAAGACAGCCTCATCAATGCAGGGAGGCTCTCAGCAACCTAGCAAGACCCTTTTTCAAAACAAAAAATAATAAAAAGGGCTGGGGGTGAAGCTCAGAAATAGAATGTCCCTGGATTCGATCCCTAGTAACACACACACACACACACACACACACACACACACACACACACACAAAGAATAATGGTGTATACCTCGTGGATGGTTGCAAGGACTGAATGAGAACCCCCAAAAGGGCACAGTGCACAGAGCAACCTCAGTACACCCTGGCCACTGTGCCATTGCTAGTGACCTCACCCAGTCTCCTTTCTCACATCTGTAAATTGAGGCTTTGGAGAAGGAGAGACAGGAAAGCCCCGCATGGTGCTGGCTGGCCTGTAGGAGGTCCTCAGTAACTGAACGACACGGGCTTCTCTTCCAGCAAGCAAAGGCAGCCGCTCCCTGCTGGTGGAAGAGCTCCCGACCAGGGCTAGGAGAGCAGACGTGTGGGATCGATGGCACCTCCAGGCTCTGGCTGAAACCCTAGTCATGTCAGCCCTTGAGTCACCATGAAGTAAGTCTGTGACCCTAGAAAGCATGCGGTCATTCCTGCCGCTTGCAGCAGTGCACAGGCAGCGTGGGGAGGGGCGTAGCTGGGGGCATGCCACCCAAGGGGCAACTGTCACCCAGCTCCAGCCTGGTCTTGCTGTGAGGGATAAGCAGACAAAAAACAAATATTTAAGTGGAATGAATGGTCTCGATTTTGAAATGTTAACAACTAATTTGAAAGTGTTGGAAACACTGAGCTGAGGAACCCAGCCCTGTCCCAGGCAGCCAGCAGGCCAGCGGCACACGACTTCTGACGTAAGGGCGCCTTGAACACTCCCACTCCTGGACTCCCTTCTCTGCAGTCTCCCCGAGAAAACTCTCTTGCACCTTCCTTGGCAAAGATAAAGATGGGACCAAAGGCCTCTTGAGCTCCTCAAAGAATTGCCTGTCTTTGGACATCTCTATGAATTAGGCTGGCAATTTTTCTGTTTTTATAAGTCACTTCTAGTCCCCCTGACTTTCACAAAACGTGTGTGTGTGTGTGTGTGTGTGTGTGTGTGTGTGCGCGCGCGCATTATAGGAATCGAAGCCAGAGGCATTCTACCTCTGAGCTACACCCGCAGCCCTGTTTATTTTTTATTTTGAAAAGGGGTCTCACTAAGTTGCTAAGGCTAGTCTCAAACCTGCAATCCTCCTGTCTCAGCCTCCCAAGTACTAGGATTACAGGCATATGCCACTATGCCCAGCTAACATTTATCTTTTAATCTGCTATTTACATCAGGTTCACCATGTGCCAGGCACCGTTTTCAGCATTTTATATGCACTATCTCATGTAACCCTATAACCCACCGAGACCTTGGTGAATGGGAAAGCCGAGGTACAGAGGTTATGGAGCATGCGCAAGGTCACACAGCCAGCGTGCAGCCGAGACAGGAACTGGGCCCAGGCCGGTGGCTCAGAGTTGATGCTCAGAACCATCAGTCTACACTGGCTGTTTCCTCTAGGCAAGTGACCCTTCCCTCTCCCTGTACACATGAGTCGGTTCGTACCTACAGAAGTCAGAGAATGGTCAGAGCCAGGTGTCCCAGGAGCCAGCCAGCATGCCAAGAGCCAAGCGCCACATTCGTGGCTGAGGGCCCACTGTTAACCACATATCACCCAGGGCAGGCTTGGGGACCAAGTCCCCCGTCCTCCTTGCATGGCAATCACAAGACCGAGCTGGCAGTGCCCCCTGCAGACAGTCTGCCTCCACTCTACTATCTCAGGGCCAACACAAGAGCTGTGCTCTGGTGCTAATCAGGCCCCAGAGCCTCCTCCGGCCTCAACCAAAAACCAAGTGCTGGCCACAATCCCCTGGGCCCCAGGTCAATCGGGTGATGATAAATTGCCAGGTGAAGTTTTGCTCTCCCTCCAGAATATTGTTCCTGGCCAGAAATAACATACGGGCATTTGTGCATGTGCACACAGCTCCCAGCAGCCAAAGGCACATGGGAGGCTGAGTGAGCACCAGAGAGAGAAAAGGGGGCTGTGGCCCAGACCCCAGCACACCCCACGGCGCAGACAGATGCAAACCAAAGCAGATGCTCGCAGGACCCCGGAGACAGCCTCCGAGGACCGTGCCCATTAAACCGCCCCCGTGCTGACGAGAGCAATGGCCTCTCTCCCCAGCCCACAGGGACATTTAGAAGATTAATTAGATGAACCTGGCGGTCCTTGTGGCTCCCCAGGGAACTGGGTGAATATATCAAGCCTGTTACAAAGCTCTTAAGAAGTGTGCCTCGGGCCAGGCCTTTGTTCAGCGCTGCAACTGAGTCAGACAGGCCGGACCACCTGCAGCCCATCACTCAGCTAGAGAGTGCTGGCGGCACACGAGTGGCCAGCTCGCTGCTGCTGTGGAGGGCCAAGCCACCCAGGACCGGGCCCTGTGCCAGCCACAGTGGCCACGGCGCGTGGCCTGGACAGCAGGTGGCGGGAAGCAGAGGAGCGGCTTCACATTGTCCACGTCGCTGTGGCCTCAGGAAGTCCAGGCCCAAGCGTCCCTCCTCCTGGAAGCCTGCCCGGCCTGGCTGGCCTAGAAAACCTCTCCTGCCTCCGAAAACGTGCTACCCATCCCTGACCTTTACCATTTGCTGCCTTGTTTGGGGCTGCCACTTTTCAGTATCATTTAATGAGCACTCAGGATGGGCCAGGTACTACAGTAAGTGCTTTACATACATTTGACTTCATCCTCTTCGTAGCTCTGCGAGATGAATGTGACTATACGCACTGCACAGGAGGAACAGGTCGCTTGGCAACAATAATGTGTGTCAAATGGCATGTGTGTCCTGCCTTCCTGTCCTTCTGTTCCCATGGGATTGCATCCTCTCCCACTAGATTACAAGCTCCCTCCTGGCAGTAGAGATACTTACATTATCTTCTGTGCACTGAATAGGGACCCTCATTAACCACTGGGGAATTGCCATGCATCAACTGATTGGCCTTAATTAATCCAGAGGTGACATTAATCAATAAAAATGTGGCCGGCCGCGTGGGCAGTTGACCACACAATATGCATCCATGTATATCACAATATGCATCCATGTATATGCTGTGCAGTAATTTAATTACCAAAAAAGTCCTCGTTAAGTTTCACATTAATTATCAAGAAACCTTACTGAAATGTTTCAGGAAACAGTGTGTTGTTGAGCTTAAAATTGCCCAGAATGTACAGTGGGGTCAACTTCGCGGCCTCGCTGGGAACTGCCAAGGCTCAGGGGCCACACAGGGTGCTCCTGGGAGGCTCTGCTGGCTCCAAAGAACAGGACAGCGAGGGACAAACACAGGCCTCACCTTTGGTGGCGAAGGCTTCTGCAATCAACCGCAACCTGTACGGAGCGACGGCTGTCAGCGGCAGGTCATCGAGGCCCACCCGGGCGTAGATGTTCAGAGCTTCTTTAAAATCTCCTTCCACATAATTCAACTTGGCCATGATCAGATTGGATTCTTGTAGGAATTCTGACTAGAAGGAAAAGGAGAGAGAAAAACATTTTCCTACAATATTATGTGCAGCGCTCCCTCAGGGTCCAGCCATCTGTTGCCATGAAACCCATGGTCCCCGTGTGAAAATCTGTACATGAATGTTTGTAGCAGGATTGTTCACAATTGACAAAAAATGCAAACAACCCAAATGTCCATCAAAATGTGGTCCAGCAGCCAGGCACAGCAACACACACCTATAACCCCAGTACTTGGGAGGCTGGCTAGAGGCAGGTTAGAGGCCAGCCTCGGCAAATTAGCAAGACCCTGTTTCAAAATAAAGAATAAAAAGAGCTGGAGGTGTAGCTCAAAGGTAGAATGCCCCTGGGTTCAATCCCCAGTACCCCACACACCAAAAAAATCTGGTCTCACCATAAAATGGAATATTACTCAGTCTTAATGAAAAATGAAGTATTCATGCATGCTATAACACAGATGAACCCCTAAAACACTATCCAAAGTAGAAAAACCAGTCCCAAAAGGCCACACCCTGTATGGCCCTGTTACAATAGTCAAATCTACAGAGTTGGAAAGTAGATTAGGGTGTGCTTAGGGCTGGGGAAATAGGAAGTGACTGATAATGGTTACGAGGTTTCTTTTGGGGTGCTGAAAATGTTCTAGAATCGATCATGGTGTTGGTTGCACAACTTCATGAATATACTAAAAGCCAATGAATTGTACATGTGACATGGGTGGATTGTACAGCATGTGAGTTATATCTCAATAAAGCTGCTGTGAAAAGCCAAAACCAGACCCAACCCTGCCTCTCGCTTCAGGCCCCTGGCTGGCTGGGCCAAGGACAGAAGGGACGCTTCCTGAGCTAAGCTCTAGCAACGGGGACACCGCTGCCTGACAGCCTGGTGGTCCTTCCCAGGGCACTGCAGAAGCATGAGGCCAGAGCCCAGATCACCAGGGGGGCTTCCAGAAGGGTGCAAGTCAGGACTTGCTTTCTCACTAAGGGATGGCTTTCCTACGGGGCCATTCAATCCTGTGAAACTGAGGTTACTCACTGGGGTCCCCTGTCCCAAGGTCAAGGGCTGTGGCAGCCCCGAGGGGTCCCCTTCCTCCCTGTCCCCATCCATCCATCCCACTAGCCTCATCCTCTGCCCTGCCCCCCACCTGGTCAGATGGGGAGAGAAGAGGCGACACAGCCATCTAGAGAAGGAAGCAGCTCCGCCACCTCTCCCAGGCCTCTGGAGCTCAAGCCATTGAGGCGGGTACCTCAGCTAAGAGAAGCGCAGCGTGAAGCTGCACTGTGTCCTGCAGCTTTGACGGCGACGGCACAGGTGACCAGGCGGAGCACAGTGAGCAGCCCTGCTGGCCAAGGTGCTGGGCACTTCTAGGAAGGGAGCAGGGACACCAGGCAGCCCCCGGGAGGATGGCAGGATGGGCGGAGAGGACTGAAGCAGCAGGAGGGTGCACAGCGTTGGGTGGGGGGCTACGCAAGAACTTAGAATTCTATCTGGAAACTTGACAAGGGAGAAAAGGGGACCCGAGAAAAGCGCCACAAGAGGGATCTTGTACCAGCGCGGGGAGAGGAGCCCAGGGCTTGGGCACTTTGAAAAGTTTCCGAGGAGATTCACGATGTCTTCCCTCCTTCCCCAGGCTCGCGGCTCTCGGAGGCACTGGCTTAAGCAAACTACAAGGAAGGGAGAGTAGAGTCGAGTCTGATGGGGACAGAGGTTCATACTGGGAAGATGAAAGCCTTCTAGAGATGGATATCGTGTGATGGTTGCACAACAATGTGGATGCGCTTAATGCCTCTGAGCTGTGCACTTAAAAATGGTTAAAATGGCCAATTTTAGCCAGTCACAGTAGCACACGCCTACAATCCCAGTACTTGGGAAGCTGAGACAGAAGGATTGCAGGTTAGAGGTCAGAGCGCAATAATTTAGCAAGACCCTGTTTCAAAATAAAAATAGGGCTGGGGTTGTAGCTCAAAGGTGGAGTTGAACGCCCCTGGGTTCGATCCCCAGTACCACCCAAAAAAAGGTCAATTTTATAATTTGTTATGTATATTTTATCACAAGAAAAGTCAGTTTCAAAAAAGGAAACTGAAGGGCCAGAAAGAAAATCAGCTTGGAAAAAATTTCAGCCCAGAGGCACAGGATGAACACCCTGGGAGGGCGGGCGTTGCCGGAGAGCCCACCGCAGCACAATAGCAAGGGAGCAGCTCAGCCAAGATGGAGGGCAGACGGCCCAGCGCGGAGCCAGAGGCGCCCGGCTCAGGACAAGCACAGTTTTCTTGCCCTGAGTCCGAGGCCCGTCTCCTGCCTCCTGGGGCAGGCTCTCCCCCTGCGACGCTGGCTCACTCTGCCCCTCCAGCCTCCAGTCACTTGACACCGAGGTGGACTCAAGGTCAAAGAAAGAGGAAGTTTCACACTAGCCAGCATGGCTATGCAAAAGCTGTGCAACTAGAACATTCTTTACCAAGCGGGAAAGCTAAAAAACAGAAACAAGAGAAACTCTTAGGTAGAAGTAATACAATAGCAGTAAACAACAGGTGTCTAGTGTGGTACGGTTTTGAAAGGACTTTTACACCTGAGCTTCACAACAATCCTGAGTTATGTCAGCTAAGTTGAGAAACATGAAGTTCAGAGCGGTTAAGTAACTTCCTGGGATCACACAGCTTAGAAGGCCAGAACTGGGACTCAAACTCTGGAATTTTAACTGGAAATCCAATGTCCTTCCCACCACACCAGGCTGTAGAAGAGGGAGAGCAGAAGCTCACGAAACAAATGGCTAATTTTTCAAAATGATGTCAGGGGATTAGGAGTGGGAAAGAAACACGCTACATGTCTCCCCTAAACAGTCGGCCTCACACCTCCCAGCAGGACACTCAGGTCCAACTGGCTGTCACTGTGAGCTGTGTCCCACGGGCCCACTGACCCTCCACCCTCTCCCACTGACCACGACCCACCTGGTGTCTCCTCAGTTAAGAACAGCCGACAGGCAGGCAACTGCTCCCTAACGTTGAACCAAAGCGTGGCCTGGCCCCTAGGAGGAATGAATGCAGTAGGGAGGAAGGCCCGGTTCTCACAGCCCAAATGCAACAGCAAGTCCTCGCGAACCTGGGCTCCCACCTGACAGCGGTCCTTCCAGCTAGCCTCCCAGGGCCTCGGGCTGTGGCCAGGGCCGACAGACAGACACAGAGGCCATTGTAAAAGGCAGCTCTCTGTCAGGGCTTCTGGAAGCCTGCTACTACACAACTAACAGACATTAATACTTATTAATAATAAGTATAATAACTTTTTTCTTTTTTGTGATATTGGGGATTGAACCCAGGGGCATTTTGCCTCCGAGCTCCACCCCCAGCCCTTTTTATTTTTTGTTTTGAAACAGGGTCTTGTTAAGTTGCTGAGGCTGGCCTTGAACCTGTGATCCTCCAGTCTCAGCCTCCCAAGTACTAAGATTACAAGGGTGCACCACCACACCCAGCGTGTAATAACTTATTAATAACTTACTCCAATGTCTCCCAATCCCTCCGCTGAAATAGGGCCAAGGAAGAGGCCAGATGACAAAGAGAAAGAACATCTCAGAATACAGGCTCACAGGCTTGGAGCATGCAGAGGCTAGTCAAAGCTCACCCCTCCAAGAGCCAGCCCAGTTAAGCCTACAGAAACTGAGCCCCAGAGAGGGAAACAATCTCCCCAGAGTCACACAGCAAGTTGGGAGCAAGCACAAATACAAAAGGTAAAGCCAAAGGAAACAGCTTTGGGGGGCAGGGAGAGCGTGAACACAGCAGATAAGAGGAAAGGCCAAAGAAGCCACAGAGGATTCTGAGAAAGGAAGTGTACAGAAACAAAAGGGAACGCATCAGTTAAAAGAAAACAGAGCCCAAGCTTCATGGTTCATGGAAGACTGTCTGTCCTCAGTGGGAAATGCATCCTGGGCAAGTGGGGAGCCTAAGGAGGAGGAGGGAAGGAGCTGGGGTGCGGTCAGCTGTCTCAACGAGTGACCTCAGACAGCAGTAAGGGCCAGACTTCGGGGCCGTGTCTCCAGCCAGGAAGTGTGAGCTAATGGGGAGGCAGAAGGGGCAGGGTGAGCAAAGGGCTGGAAGGGCTCGCGGAGGCGAGGAAGGAAGGGCGAGAGAAACGGGCTGGGTGCGAACAGAGAGCAGATGAGCACGGGCAGCACCTGAGCTGTCCTGTGCCAAGGGACGAGGGTCCCACTCAGGCAGGGGAGTCCCTGGTTCCTCCCACGCTGGGGCGGTGGCAGGCCTGTTGGTGCCAGTATGGAGCCCCATAGCCCAGGGCCACAGCAGCCTGTTACAGTCACGAGCCACGTGACTCGGGCAGGCAACTCATGACACTCGTGACTAACTTCTCCCTTCCTAGAGCGGGCAGAGGGTCGGGCGAGCTCTGGACTGTACACGAGGCTTTAGTCCAAGCACCTGGGGAGACTGGTGTCCTCAATCAGGAGGATGTGTCACTGAAGAGTCTCATCGGAGAGCCCCACAGGGGTCGGTCAGCCGGGGACTGACGCGTTGATCGCACAGGGAGCTGGCCTGCTAAGACAGGCCGTGGCGTTGTGCGGATGCCAAACACGGCCCAGCTCATCCCGCGTCCTTCCCAGCCACACGCCACCCAGAGGAGACGACGCCAGCGTCCCCCACTGCCCTTCTTTGTCCCAGGGCCCACGGTACCTTGAGGTTCCCCCGGTCCAGGGCAGCGGTCAGGTGCTTGCGGACCTCGGTCAGCGGGGGCCTGGGGCCTCGGGGACTAGCCCCCTGCCTCAGGGGGTGCTCCTTCAGGTACTGCTCCAGCTTCGACTCCCCGAGGAGAAGCTCTGCCATGTCATCTACAAGACAAAGGAGCAAGGATCAGTCTGTGTGCTGGCAAACCGCAAGGACCTAGGGGTCCTGCGCCCCAAGGCTCCGGCCCCGGCAAGACCCTTCCAGCGCCTTAGCTAGGGTCTAAGTGGGAGCCATCTTATAGTGACCCCCGCTCATAAGTAAGCGATGTTCCCCGGTGTTGGCTCAAGCACTCGGTCACCCCTTTGCCACACATTTACTGACTCCAGAAAGATGGCTACATATTAACATGGAGAGTTCAAGGTCAGCAGAGAGAACAAAGCTGTCTCATGATCTTATGACACGCAAAACCCCGTGTGACGTATTTCGAAGAGCAGGGCGGTGGAATCTTCTGGATCTTCTGTGCTCTGTGGCCTCGTACGTAGACATGAGCAGGAGTGCTCAGTCAGGTTCTTCTCCCCAACACCCCCCAGGACTCTGGATTGAGCCCAGGGCCTCATGCATGCTGGGCAAGTGCTCCACCCACAGCCCTTTAAAAAAATTTTTTTTTTTAATTTGGAGATAGTTAAGTTTGCCCAGGCTGGCTTTGAACTTGCATTTCTCCTGTCTCAGCCTCCGGAGTTGCTTGGGATTTCAGGTGTGTGCTACTGAGCCGAGGGGTATGGTCAGATTCTGAAAGCGGGTTTGTGCTAAGATGAGCTGACTGCCTGTGGTCATTCTGTGCAAAAGTCAAAACTATGCAGACGCTAACATCTGGGAATGTTTGTAGGAAGTTTTTACTCCCCAGAGTACAGACACTACTCATAGTGGTTATAGCTTTGTTGATGTCTACATTGGCTTGATGATTGTAGAATAAAAAGTGCACCCCAGGAACAACTTTTTGGATCCGCACACCCAGACTGTTCTGAATGAGCCCAGAACAACTCATACACCAGCCCAAGTGTGGTCTATTTTTCTGTGGTGAATAGAAAATAATTGTGACAAAATATAAAGTCAGTTCAAAAGGTCCAATAGGATAATCCATGATAGCAATTACTGCTGGGGTGAGGTGACCTCAACTGGCTGGTGGCCAAAATGGACTTTAGCTTTGTCTTTATTTAACCCTGGTCCTAGAAAGGAAAACAGATTTACTTTCCTCTTATGTATACATTCTAAAATTAATTTAATCAAGCCAAGTGTGGTGGTGCACGCTTGTAATCTCAGTACTTGGGAGGCTGAGATAGGAGCCTCATAGGTTCAAGGCCAGCCTTGGCAACTGAGTGAGACCCTGTTACAAAATAAAAAATAGCCGGGCGTGGTGGCACACGCTTGTAATTCCAGTACTTTGGGAGGCGGAGACCGGAGGATCCGGGTTCGCGGCCAGCCTCAGCTCTCTCTGTCTCTCTGTCTCTCTCTCTCTCTCTACTTAGGCCCTCCGCAACTTCATGAGACCCGGTTTCAAAATAAAGTATAAAAGGCCGGGCGTGGTGGCGCATGCTTGTAATCCCAGTACTTTGGGAGGCAGAGACAGGAGGATCCGGGTTCGCGGCCAACCT